>JBBDGP010003417.1:0-141433 GCA_037952835.1 Lithobates septentrionalis | reverse complement strand
AGGGGGAGGGGGAAAAAAAAGGAGGAGAAAAAGGGGGGGGAGGGAAAAGGGGAGTTGGTTAGGAGGGGGGAAGGGGGAAGGGGGGGAAAAGGAAAGGGGGGGGGGCACTATGGCTCCATGCGTTTCTTTTTTCACTTTCAGTCCTCATCTCCTTCTCATGTCAGACACTCACTGTCCATCCTCCACACACCCTCACATTTCCCACCATCTCCCTAACACCTCCCACATCCCCACCACCCCTCACACCACAAAACCCCCCAAACCCCCCCTTAGCACTTTTTTCCATTGTCCCCACTTTTCTCTCCCCTCCCTCTCCTCCATTTTCTTTCCCCACCCTCCTTCCTTCTCCTTTTCCCTCCCCCCCCCTCTCTTCCCTTCTTCCCCCCCGTCCCCCCTCCCCTTTCCCCCCCCCTCCCTCTCCACCCTTTTTTCCCCTTCACTTCCCATTCCGTTTCCTCCTTTCCCTCCCCCCTCTCCCCCCTTTTCCTCCCCCTCCCCCCTTTTTTTTCTCCCCTCCTTCCCATTTTCCCCCTAACCCCCCCCCACCATCCTACCATCTCCTATCCAGCATGTCTGGTCCTTCCCCCCCCCTTTCATTTGGCTTATCCACTGGTGGTTTGTCGGCACTTTTACCACATTGTTCTTTCCATACATCCTATGTTGCATGGTCATTGATTGGCAGCAGGGCATTTGCCATTTTCTCGTTCATTCCTGTTTCACACACATACTTTTGGTTCACTTCCTTTCTTTTCTTTTCACTTCTTTCCTCACATGCCTTCTTCTCCCTCCCCCCCCCTTCCCCCCTCCCCCCCCTTCTCTTTTCTAGCAATGCCCTTCTGTACACCCATAGACCCATAATTCAACAATCTCATAGAACTCCATGGTTGGGAAATTTCCCAACCATGTGGATGGACCAATTGTTTGGGCTGCCTAGTGCCCCATCCTTCCTTTCCCTCTCCTGTATGAGGGGCTGGTGATCCCTCGCAAGATACATTTGGCCCACCGCCCGCTCCCTGGGGATTTGGCCTGACACGGGGAGACTAGGGAGCAGAGGAGGAATCGCATTACTCTAAATACTCTACAATGTTAGAAATGACCTTATAACGTTATAACTCCTGCGATAGGTAACTATACAACCTAGGTAGTGACTCTACATGGTATACATGTATAGGTTTGGTACTGTTGAATTTGATGTTATGTTTGATATATGTTGACCTTTTTACAGTGGACAACCATCCTCTAAAGAAGACCCGGAAAGGGTCGAAACGCGTCAGGATTTATACACACGATTTTCGTTGTCCCACACACACTGTACTGTATATTGCCTTTGTTCGTAGGCATTGTCTGTTGATATCAATTTTAAAGAATTTTAACATTTGAGAAAAATTTGATTGCCCTCTAATGCATGTGTTCTGCATTGGTTTTACTTGTAGGCATTGTCCATTGCAAATTGTACGCCATATCCAGTTCATGTCCTGACTCAAACAGTCAGTATTCATTTCAGTGATTTTTTAATATGTATTTATATTTTTTGTATCAATAAAACGGAATTTTTTCAACAATCTATACTGCACTTTATTGGCTGCTCTAAAGCCCCGATAGGGGGTTCTTGTATTTTTTTTCTTGTATGGGGTGCGCGGCCTACCCGTCTACACTCATGTGAGTGCTTTCTGTCGTTGTTTTACCTTTGGAATTAATTAGAGCGCAGACTGTAAGCCAGGTCTTCTTGTCCAACATCTGTGCATGACCTAATACACTTCTTGAAGAATGGTCAAACATTTCCATAGACACACTCCTAAACCTTGAGGACAGCCTTCCCAGAAGAATTGAAGCTGTTATATCTGTAATGGGTCGGCCAACTCAATATTGAACCCTACGGACTAAGACTGGGATGTGCATGTAAAGGCAAGCATCCCAATACTTTTGACAATATAGTGTATATTCAGAGTAATAATCATTGTTAATTTAAAGTGGAATTGTGGAAAGAAGTTGCTCATACTTACCTATTTTCAGTGTGCTCCAAATCCAGTCGTGATCTCTCCAGCGGTTAGCTTCAGGGGAGAGAACCAACAACAGGTAGAATGCCTGGGTGATTACATAACCCATAGGTGTACTATGGGACATCTATTGTCAGCTGCCCCTCCTCTCCACTAAAGCTTTAGGGGAGAGGAGAGGCAACCAATCATGGACCGGTTACGTGACCGAACTGGAGCACCCCCGAGAATAGATAAGTATAAGCATTTTCCTTCTATAGAGTAGTTAAAATAGGAATTAGGAAAGGGATGGGAGCAGATCTAGGATTAGAGAGTTATAGTTTGGAATTCCACCTTAATATGTATACATAATGTCTCTATGATTTGGTTATATGTAACAAGTACATTTTGTTGCTTCCATGTATTGAAAAGGAGAAAGGATGGAATTAGAGGGAATCACCAAAACAATCCAGTCTCCAGAGAGGGAATTACTCAACGCTGATGTAATAGTATTTTAATGAATCACACTCTATAACTACCAGTATTTAAACTGGCGTGTCATTTTTTTATGAATCACGACTTAATGGTTACTATGGTCTGAAACACGCTGTGCAATGCCTACTAAAAAAACCCATTATTTATTTTCATCATTTACAGTACATGACGTTTCTGAAGACAGAAGATACTTTTTAGAGGAGCTTACTATATGATCACTTTAAAAGAGTTGCTAGTGCCACTGCCGGTCATTATATTTCTATCATCTCTAGAGCAGGGCTGCAACCTTATTGAGATCATGGCTTGGTACACTAATAACTAATCAATTGTCTTACTAAAGGGACTTAAGACTTAGGGGCTGTGAGGAACAGATTAAAAAAGAATACAACCACAATGTACCCCCTCCTACCAGTACAAATACCCCCCCCCCCCACACACACACACACACACACACTACAGCTCTCAACCAATGGCCCCATTCGCTACCTCCATACAGATCTTTCCCCACAGCCCTGAATCTCATTACACAGCCCACCACCTCAGTAAAGACCCCTCCCGCCCAGCCTAACCCCCTCAGTTCAGAACACCCCAGTAAAGACCCCCCCAGTACATACCCTTCTCCCAGCCTAACCCCTCAGTTCAGAACACCACAGTACAGACCCCCCAGTACAGATCCTTCTCCCAGCCTAACCCCTTAGTGCAGAACACCACTGTACAGACCCCCCAGTATAGACCCTTCTCCCAGCCTGACCCCTCAGTTCAGAACACCACAGTACAGACCCCCCAGTACACACCCTTCTGCCAGCCTAACCCCTCAGTTCAGAACACCTCATTACAGACCCCCCAGTACACACCCTTCTGCCAGCCTAACCTCTCAGTTCAGAACACCACAGTACTAACTCCCCCAGTACAGACCCTTCTCCCAGCCTAACCCCTTAGTTCAGAACACCACAGTACAGACTCCCCCAGTACAGACCCTTCTCCCAGCCTAACCCCTTAGTTCAGAACACCACAGTACAGACCCCCCCAGAGCCTAACCCCTCAGTGCAGAACAGCACAGTACAGACTCCCCAGAGCCTAACCCCTCAGTGCAGAACAGCACAGTACAGACCCCCCAGTACAGACCTTTCTGACAGCCTAACCCCTCAGTGCAGAACACCACAGTACAGACCCCCAGTACAGGCCCTTCTCCCAGCCCAACCCCTCAGTTTGGACGCACAATAAAGAATAAAGTGTATAATCACACAATAAAAGTATGGGAATGCAAATGCTGGAAGGCTCTGCATCGGGCTGGCCATCACTGCGTGGGGGTGAGGATTTCGGAGTGAGGCCTGGGGCCACTATGGGCCACTATGGGAAGCTGGGGAGCAATATGGGAGCTGGGAGACCCCCCAGTACAGACCCCCTAGTATAGACCCTTCTCCCAGCCTAACCCCTCAGTTCAGAACACCACAGTACAGACCCCCCACAGTACAAACCCTTCTCCCAGCCTAACCCCTCAGTTTGGACCCACAGTAAAGAATAAAGTGTATACTCACCCAATAAAAGTATGGGGATGCAAAATGTGCATTTAAATGCTGGAAGGTTCTGCATTGGGCTGGCTATCAGTGAAGCCTGGGGGCACTATGGGCCACTATAGGAAGTTGGGGGAGCAATATGGGAGCTGGGAGACCCCATGGGAGGTTAAGGGATCTGCAACTGTCTGGAGGCCATGGAGAGAGGAGGTCATGGCCCAGTGGTTGAGGGCCATTGCTCTAGAAGAGTGTGGAAGTTGCCTAATATGAGTACCTTCAGACTGTGTAGTGTCATAGAGATAATGGACTAGATTTACTAAAGGCAAATAGACTGGTTCACTTTTCAAGAGAAGTAGCACCTTGCAAAGGAATTTTTCCTAGAGCTTCGTGAATGTGGTAAAGTTTCACTCTGTGTCATCAGTCAAACCCTCTGTGTCACCAGGCCAATGTAGGAACCCAGTGTTCCCAAGAGCACCCCGCAAAGGATGATGAGCTATGCTGCTCTTAGACTGTTGCCCTTGGTTAAGTTTGAACCCATTGAACTTCAACCAGCTGATAGCAGGCAAAATCTAACTATGGTACCCAAAAGGAGGGCAAGACCATGGTCAAATAGACAAATAACAGGGATTGTAAAGAAGCAGACAGAGACTGTTAATAGGTATCATAACTAGAACAGAGGTCACGGGAACAAGAGCCTGGGAACATATAATCCTAGAGGTTCTTTCTCAGGCAATTCCCAATGGCATTAAACATTTTCAAATGTCTTTCACAGACATGACTTCAGAGGAAGTGCCCAGCTTCTCACCGTGAACCAACAAGGGGAGTGCAAGAACTCTACACTGGCTGAGTAAGGCTCCATGCACACTGGAGCTCATAAACGGCCGTTCTGAACGTCGGATTACTGGCAGGAAAACGCTGCTTTAAAAATGTGATTTTATCAGCATTTTGCATTGCCGTCAATGCACATTTAGCGGCGCTAGCTTTTAACCGCGTTTCTCTGCCTCTATTCAAAATCAATGGTTCCCTATGGGAGCCCATTGATTTGAATAGAAGTCGCACCGCAAGTCGGATCATCATAATCCGAGTTGAATGCAAATTTCTGGCATTCAGAAAAAAGCCCATAAACTCCACTGCTCATTAAAGCTAAAAAACGTCCATGTGTGCATGGACACATAGGCTAACATAGAGTGGAGTTTATGGGCTTTTAAAAAAACGCCCAAACGCCAATAAACTGCAGTTTATCAGCTCCAGTGTGCATGGAGCCTTATTCTTAGGTATTTAAAGTCTACTGTGTATGACAGTCTGAATCCAAAAACGTTTATTATTAGTATTGGTTCACAAATGACAACACCGAACAGCCAACATGTTTTGGGGACTCAAAGATGCCCCCTTCTTTAGGGCTTAAACGTAAGTACTCATCAGGACTCAAAGCTGGTATAAATCACTATTTGCTGTTCAGGCTGTGGGTAAAATCAGTCATACAATCAGCAAAAGAGTTCTTTAGTGCTGTCATTAAACTTTAATTATGTGAATCTTAAATCTGGTACACCCTGTTTATCAAGAGCAGCCTCATGAGAGCCACTGTGCCTCATCATGAGCCAACTGATCTGATCATTTGAATCCAGAACCTCATCACTGACTTCTTTTTCCTGAAAAAGTCTTGGGACAGGTTTCCAATGACTTTGATAGTTGTTAGCCTGGCATGGATGAACAGGAATCACTCAGCTCAGGTGAGAAACAACAGACAGATCCTTCAGAGGCTCAACTGCCAACAACAGAGGTCAGTTTTAAAGGCAGTAAAATGTGAAATGAGATACAAGTGATACTTCCTTGTTTAGTCTGTTCCTCAAGCCCCCAAATTCTTATGTCCCTTTAGTAAGACATTTGAACAGTTGTGTGCAGGGGGTGCAGCTCACACCAGCACCGTGGGGGTACCGACAGGCTGCCCAACTTTTTTCTGTTGCACCTTGCATGGCACTGCAGTGCGGTTCCTACATTGCTTCTGCAGTGGTTCAGAGCCAAGGGGAGGTGTCTCCTTGGCTCTCGTTGCATCACACAGCTGAGGGGAGGACTACCTCTCATTCTAAACTGCAATAGCATCTGGTAAGTTGAGGGAGGGGATCTGCATTGAAGGGGTGTCTGTACTGAGCGGTCTGTACTGTAGGGGGGTTTGTACTGAGGGATAGGTGGGGAGAGACTGGGAGGGTCTGTTCTGAGGGGGTCCGAACTGAGGGGGTTAGGCTGTGAGAAGGGGCTGTTCTGGGGTGTTCTGAACTGAGGGGTAAGGCTGGAAGGGGGGGCATAGGCGTGCGCAAGGGGTGTGCCAGGTGTGCCTGGGCACATCCTAATTCTGGGGTTGGCAACCTGTCAATGGTGGGCAAGTGACAGATAAACCACAACCCTTCCTTGCCGACCATCAGAACCTGGACAGGAGAAGTGGCGTGGGAGGAATTTAGTGGAACCGATCTGTATTTTCCTCCTGCAGCTGCTAAAAGTAGGCCTCTCCTCTCCCTTTTGTCAATATTCAGCTGCCACAGGAGGAAAATATAGGGGATTGGTACTAATATATGCCACCCCCGCCACCCCTCATTTCCCTGATCCTCTTCCTTCTGTTGCCTGGGTCTCCCATATGCTCCCTTTCTCCCCCTTTCTCCCATTGTTTCAGGATGGAGAGCGGGGAAGAGGCCAGTAAATATGTCAAACGCATATGTGTTGGAGCTTTGCGGTGCACACCCTAATGCAATAGGCTGCGCACACCTATGAAGGGAGGGGTCTCTACTGGGGTGGTGGGCAGGAGGGGAGACTCTGGGCTGTGAGGAAAGCTCTATATGGGGGAGATTGGGTCTTTTGGTCGAGAGCTGTACTGTGGGGGATATGTGCTGGGGGGGGTATTTGTACTGCCAGGAGGGGGTAATTTTTGGTTGTATTCTATACAATAGTTTGTGCATTATGCAATCCTGAGCCCTGCACTTTTTATGTTGTGCACTTCTGAGCCCTGCACTTTGTTCATTACTCCTGAGCCTTGTACTGTCTGAGTTATGCACTCCTAAAGGTGAAAGTACAAGTATTGTGATATGGGTACTGTGTATACACTTCGTAGACTCAGGTTTGTTTTACCAAGCCTCTTTAAGCCCCTCCTACTGTTAGCGCAATCCTGCCACACCCAGAATTTGGCTAGGAGCACTGCGTGTACAGCATTATTCCTTTAATTATTTTTTTTTGTGTGTGGAGGATGGGGGGGGGTGTTGAAAAATGATCGGCCCTTGGTGGCAGATATGCTAGCCATGCCACTGCACCTGACACCTAGATATTTCTACAGGTTGCCTTGGGAGAAGAGAATTTGTGAACACATCATACGACTAGGTGACCAGGAAGACAACAAGATGAGAACAAAGTCATTAGTTTGGCCATATCAAGAAGAATCATAGCATGCAGTGGACAGAAGAAGATGAAGAGTCACTATGCGTAGTTACCTTGTTTTTGATACTTTATTCTGTTAATGATAAAGTGGCCGCATACAAGGTGGTATCAAAAAGTTTTGAGACTAGTTTTGTAACACGCCAAGAGATGGCAGCACAAGGCTGCACACACAGTCACGGGGAGCATTGAGCTTCATAATTCAGTGTGCCAAAAGACATCGTCCTGTGTACATTGGGAGCTGTGCAACTGGTGCTATTCTGACCATTCTGACTATTCTGATTTCATCATGGACAGCAAGTTAGAACAAAGAGCAAATGTGAAATTCTGCTTGAAACTGGGCAAATCACAGAGATGTTTGACATGATTCAACAAATTTACGGCAATGCTGCAATGAGTCGCTTGAGGTGTTTTGAGTGGCACAGAGCTGTTTTGACACCATTGCAGAGATCCAACACCAATAGCAAAAGGCGCAAAAGGTGCATGACACGCTTCGAAAAGAAGACTTCCAGGACACATTCCAGAAGTGTCAGGAACGCTGGTATCGCTGTATTGCTGTGCAAGGGGACTATTTTGAAGATGATAGTGTGTAAACATAGATAAATAAAGTACTTTCTTTTAAACAGAGCTAGTCTCAAAACTTTTTGATACCACCTCGTACATGTAGTCTCCACCCAAAAAACAAAAAACAAAAAAAAAAAACACACTTCCCAAACATGTTTCACCCCAATGGGCTTCCTCACAAAGATTGAGTAGGTACACCCACTCTATCCTTGTGAGCAAGCCCATTAGGGTGAACAGCGTTTAGGGGGTGTGGTTTTTCGGGTGGAGACTACAGTATATGTATTCAGCCATTTTATCATTAACAGAATAAATTATCAAAAACTAGCTAACCACCGAGAGCTACTGTATATACTCGAGTATAAGTCGAATTTTTCAGCACATTTTTTTGTGCTGAAAGTGCCCCCCTCGACTTATACTCGAGTCAAGCACTTTTCTGCAGCAAAAAATTTCATTTTCCGAACCTACTTTGGGGCCCTGTATCTCAGGGCCACTTGGTGCTAGGAACCACAAATTTGGTGTGCAAACCCAGTGGCACTGGTACCATAACATATCCAAAGATGGAGTTCCTAGCACCAAGTGGCCCCGAGATACGGGGCCCCAAATCCGGTTCGGAAAATGTCATTCTCTGCTATAGAAAAGTGCTTGACATTTTCTGAACCGATTTTTGGGGCCCTGTATCTCGGGGCTACTTGGTGCTAGGAACCCCAGCTTTGGATATTTCATGGTGCTAGTTCCACTGGGTTTGCACTCCAAATTTTGTGTTCTTAGCACTAAGTGGTACCAAGATACGGGGCCCCAAATTTGGTCAACTGTGTCCATCTGCAGCAATGTAATTTTGGGATCCTTTGGGTTCAGAGACCCCAAATTTTGGCTGCAGCTAGGGGGCATCTAGGAACCCTTAACTACCGAGTTTGAAGTTCGGGGGACCTATGGCTGAAAATGGGCACAGTGAGGCATGCAAATGGGCACAGTGAGGCTGCAAATGGGCATTGTTGACCCTCTTTTCCACTTACAGTAGCTGTGCATTTCTCACCCTCGTCTCATACTCGGGTCAATACGTTTTTCCCATTTTTTTGTGGTAAATTAGGGCCTCGACTTATTCTCGGAACGACTTATACTCGAGTATATACGGTACTTTTCGTCTTCCTATATTCTCATGTTGGAGCAGAGACTGGCTATAGTAGTCAGCATGTGGATGGTTCATGGAGGTGTAGGCTTGGAGCAGTGCCATGGATTTGGATATGTTCTTACTAAACAGTGGGCAGAGCCATATTCTGTCAACCTCACAACTAAGACAAGTAATATTTTTGCATATTTTTCAACACAGATATAGATTTTAGTTAGTATATAGTGTTTTCTTCTATAACGTGTAAAAACAGTGTTAAACCACACGTCGAATAAAACAGTGGTGCTTAATTCAAACAAAGTGCTACACTCTTACCGTGACTTATTAAGCACAAAATAAAGTGTAAATAGAATCTAAACACAAATTATATAAATGCACATATACCTTCATATATGTATAAAGTGAACTATATGTATACACATATACCTTCATATATGTATAAAGTGAACACCAGGTGATAAGTGAAGATCATATAACGAGTTAAATGAATAAAATTCCACACACAAAAAATTATACCAATGTGAATCATTAATTCGCAGGAATCTGATCCAAGACACAAAACATTTAACAAAAAAAGTGTTCATTAAATATTTGTGATAAAGTCCTTCAAAAAAAGTGATGATGTCTTTCTTCCAACTTCCACCACACCCAGGTGTTGAGTGGACCCACTCCCAATGAAAGACTCACTCACCACCTCCAATTGCCCCCACTTGCGTGTAAGGCTATAGTGCTTAATGTTTCCAATTCAAATAGATTTTAGTTAGAATGTTTTTTTTCACATAAGGTCAGCATTAAAAAAATCGAATCATGGAATCAATGAAAAACTTGGGGATAGCTGAAAACCACACGGCCCCTGAAGTCAAAACCTTCAATAAACCTTTTCTGCTTTCGGTCTAATTAAATTTAATAATATGGAATACAGTTTCTTCTTTTCAATAAGCCTATTGAGCCTACTAGAGGCTTATACTTCAGATAACATAGATGAAGGAAATTAATACCATATTCTGTGCAGAATGTGAAATGAAAGTAAAGAGCAAACCACGATAGTGGTGAAGACCACAATTACTGTTCAACAGGGTTCAGATTTTGTTTGATTAACAGGTTCAGCAAAAGAGGTTGTAAGAACATTTCATGAACCTAAACTCCAGCACAATAATAATGTTACAAAGGAATTTCAGTGTCTGCTGGACGCCGTTCAATTTGAATAATCGTATACGCAATATTAAATGGCTCTTAGTTTAAGAGGATGGATTCAAACTCACGAAAGGAAATTGGTACAGCAGCACGATTGATGTATCTTGCAGAGCTGCGTGGTGTTTTTTGATAGGGCACCCAAAGCCAATCCAGATTAAAAGCGGAACAAAAATCTCCCAGTCAGCATTAACTATGTTTAATCCCTATGCTACTAGCATTAGTAAATATATAGGAAGCTATATTATATTTTTAAGGATTTTTAAGGTGCCACACAGACAATTGTATTTTATAAAAGTAAGAAAATGATTTTGAGAATTTCAAAATCAACATTTCATACGGTATCCATGCGATTATGGTACAGATTAAGTAACTTTGGTTCTACATGTTTTGCCAGGTTATGACTTCCTCAGGAGTCTTTTATAAGTACTGGCAAAAAGGCTAGTAAAAGTAAAGTAAAGTAAAAGGCTAACTTTGGATCCTTTTATTCCCCCCCTGTGGTTTCACTGATATAGTTGTGTGAAAAAGTATTTGCCCTCTTTCAGATTTTTTTTTTTTACGCATATTTGTCACACTTAAATGACTCAGATCATCAAACTAATTTTATTATTACACAAAGATAACCCGAGTAAATACAAAATGCAGTTTTTAAATGATGGTTTAATTTATTAGGCAGAAAAACTGTCCAAGCCTGCCTGGCTTTATGTGAAAAAGTAATTGCCCCCTAAACCTTTTAACTGGTTGTGTCACCCTTGGCGGAAACAACTGCAATCAAGCGTTTGCGATAACTGGCAATAAGTCTTTCACATTGCAGTGGAGCAATTTTGGCCCACTCTTGTTTGCAGAATTGTTTTAATTCACACATTGGAGGGTTTTCCAGCATGAAAGGCCTGTGTAAGGTCATGTTACAGCATCTCAATTGGATTTAAGTCCGGGCTTTGACTAGGCCACTCCAAAACCTAAATTTTGCTTTGTTTGAACCATTTGGAGGTGGACTTGCTGTTGTGTTTCGGATCATCGTCTTGCTGCATAATCCAAGTGCAATTGAGGTTGAGGTCACAAACTGATGGCTGGACATTCTCCTTTAGGATTTTCTGGTTGAGCTCAGAATTCATGGTTCCATCAATTATGGTACGTCGTCCAGGTCCTGAAGCTGCAAAGCAGCCCCTGACCATCACGCTACCAGCACCATGTCTGACTGTTGGTAAGATGAAATGCTGTATTAGTTTTATGCCAGATGTAACAGGACACACATCTTCCAAAAAGTAAATTTTTTGTCTCATCAGTCCACAGAATATTTGCCTAAAAGTCTTGGGGATAATCAAGATGTTTTTTGGTAAATGTAAGATGAGCCTTTGTGTTCTTTTTGGTCAGCAGTGGCTTTGGCCTTGGAACTCTCCCATGGATGCCATTTTTGCCCAGTCTGTTTCTTATTGTTGAATTATGAACACTGATCTTACCTGAGGCAAGCGAGGCCTGCAGTTCTTTAGATTATGTTCTGGGTTCTATTATGACCTCCTGGATGAGTCGTCGTCATGCTCTTGGAGCAATTTTTGTGGGCCGGCCACTCCTGGGAAGGTTCACCACTGTTCCAAGTTATCTCTATTTGTGGATAATGGCTCCCCCCCGTGGTTCACTGGAGTTCCAAAGCCTTAGAAATGGCTTTGAAACCTTTCCTAGACTGATACATGTACATTACTTTGTTTCTAATCTGTTCTTTAATTTTTTTAGATTGTGGCATGATGTGTGGCTTTTTGTGATCTGTTAGCATGCTTCACTTTGTCAGGCAGCTTCTATTTATGTGATTTCTTGATTCAACAGGTCTGGCAGTAATCAGGCCCGGGTGTGGCAAGTGAAATTAAACTCGGCTTTCCAAAAAATTGTGGTTAATCACGGTTCATTCATGATTCAGCATGGGAGGGGGCAATTACTTTTTCACATAGGGCCAGGCAGGTTTGAACAGCTTTTTTCCCTTAATAAATGAAATAATAATTTAAAAACTGCATTTTGGATTTACTTGGGTTATCTTTGTGTAATAATAAATAGAAAGAGTATTCCCGTGCTACACAAACCATAAAACAAAAGAAAATATTACACCAGTTGCACTGAACACCGGATTGGTCAAACCATAACCAAAAATAGGAATGTAAATAAAATCAATGAATGGTGCTGCGCTCTAATGCCCCGTACACACGGTCGGACTTTGTTCGGACATTCCGACAACAAAATCCTAGGATTTATTGCAACGGATGTTGGCTCAAACTTGTCTTGCATACACACGGTCACACAAAGTTGTTGGAAAATCCGATCATTCTGAACGTGGTGACGTAAAACACGTACGTCGGGACTATAAATGGGGCAGTGGCCAATAGCTTTCATCTCTTTATTTATTCTGAGCATGCGTGGCACTTTGTCCGTCGGATTTGTGTACACACGATCGGAATTTCCGACAACGGATTTTGTTGTCGGAAAATTTTATATCCTGCTCTCAAACTTTGTGTGTCAGAAAATCCGATGGAAAATGTGTGATGGAGCCCACACACGGTCGGAATTTCCGACAACAAGGTCCTATCACACATTTTCCATCGGAAAATCCGACCGTGTGTACGGGGCATAAGTGATATATCTACAATAAAAGTGCTATGCGTTAAAAAAACCTGAATACAGGACTCCAATACAATGTACAAAGGTGACAATGCGAACACATACAAATATTATAAACAATATAAAGTGCTAAGTGCTGACAAGGTGAATATATACTCAAATGACAATATAGGAAAATAACGAGTAAGAAATATCCTACAGTGCCTTGCAAAAGTATCCCCCCCCCCCCTCCTTGGCTTTTTACCTAATTTGTTACATTACAGCCTTAAATTCAATGTTTTTTTTAATCTGAATTATATGTGATGGATCAGAACACAATAGTCTAAGTTGGTGAAGTAAAATTAGTAAAATATATACATAAAACTATTTTTCGGAAATAAAAAAATGATAATTGGCATGTGCGTATGTATTCACCCCCTTTGTTATGAAGCCCATAAAAAGCTCTGGTGCCACCAATTACCTTCAGAAGTCACATAATTAGTGAAATGATGTCCACCTGTGTGCAATCTAAGTGTCACATGATCTGTCATTGCCATGAAGACCAAGGAACTTTCCAAACAAGTAAGGGACAATGTTGTTGAGAAGTACAAGTCAGGGTTAGGTTATAAAAAAATATCCAAATCTTTGATGATCCCTAGGAGCACCATCAAATCTATCATAACCAAATGGAAAGAACATGGCACAACAGCAAACCTGCCAAGAGACGGCCGCACACCAAAACTCACAGACCGGGCAAGGAGAGCATTAATCAGAGAGGCAGCACAGAGACCTAAGGTAACCCTGGAGGAGCTGCAGAGTTCCACAGCAGAGACTGGAGTATCTGTAGATAGGACGACAATAAGCCGCACGCTCCATAGAGTTGGGCTTTATGGCAGAGTGGCCAGAAGAAAGCCATTACTGTCAGCAAAAACAAAATGGCACGTTTTGAGTTCGCGAAAAGGCATGTGGGAGACTCCCAAAATGTATGGAGGAAGGTGCTCTGGTCTGAGGAGACTAAAATTGAACTTTTTGGCCATCAAAGAAAACGCTATGTCTGGCGCAAACCCAACACATCACATCACCCAAAGAACACCATCCCCACAGTGAAACATGGTGGTGGAAGCATCATGATTTGGGGATGTTTTTCAGCAGTCGGGACTGGGAAACTGGTCAGAGTTGAGGGAAAGATGGACGGTGCTAAATACAGGGATATTGTGTACCTGTACCACTCTGTGTGTGATTTGAGGCTAGGACGGAGGTTCACCTTCCAGCAGTACAATGACCCCAAACACACTGCTAAAGCAACGCTTGAGTGGTTTAAACATGTAAATGTGTTGGAATGGCCTAGTCAAAGCCCAGACCTCAATCCAATAGAAAATCTGTGGTCAGACTTAAAGATTGCTGTTCACAAGCGCAAACCATCCAACTTGAACTGCTCCTGCTGGAGCGGTTTTGCAAGGAGGAATTGGCAAAAATCCCAGTGGTAAGATGTGGCAAGCTCATAGAGACTTATCCAAAGTGACTTGGAGCTGTGATAGCCGCAAAAGGTGGCTCTACAAAGTATTGACTTTAGGGGGGTGAATAGTTATGCACATTGACTTTTTCTGTTATTTTTTCCTATTTGTTGTTTGCTTCACAATAAAAAAAAAAAAATCTTAAAAGTTGTGGCATTTTCTATAAATTTAATGATGCAAATCCTCAAACAATCCATGTTAATTCCAGGTTGTGAGGCAACCAAGCACAAAAAATGACAAGGGGGGTGAATACTTTTGCAAGGCACTCCTCTGTACAAATCAACAGCGATAGATGGAAATCTTTATGCAGCTTTAGCGTTCACACCAGGCTTTTGCTGTTGATTTGCACAGAGGAGAAGCCCTCAGTGGGACCTATTACAGGATCCTGGATTTCCGGATTTTTGTTACACACGTTTCCGCTGTTACCTTACAGCGGTAAGTTATGGGGTCATTGCACGCAGAGGTGTAATTGCACTGAAGATAAAGTCACCAAAGCACCATCACATTACCATAGTTGCACAGACTGTCAGTTGGAGCAGCACCCTTACTGTTTCCTCATTTCTATACATTTGAGAACTTTCTGTGTATTTGGACTTCACTTTTGGCACCAGCACTTTATTTTTATGTATCCCATATAGGATATTTTTTACTCGTTATTTTCCTTTATTGGTATTTGTTCCCGGCAGGGCTTTTTTTCAGCGGGAACACGGGGGAACGCAGTTCCGGCACCTCTTGGACTGACTGTATGTAATGGCAAGGGGTGCTGGGGTGTGCTGCAGGGTATTGATGCTTACTGCTGGGGATCTATTTTTGCAAGGGGGGGGGTCTATTGTTGCTGGGGGGGGGTCTTATGTTGCTGGGGGTCAGTTGTTACTGAAAGAGATTTACCTGGGGGAGGGGTCTATTGTTGATGGCAGCCAGACAGACTATTAATGCTGGCTGTGCGGAGATCTGTTGATGTTGCTGGCGGTGAAATTTTGTTGTGGTTGGTCCATTGTTGTTATGGGGATCTATTGTTGCTGGCTGTGGGGGATCTATTTTACTGCTTTTCTTGATATCATTACCAAATTCCATGCAAATTACTTAGCACCTCAAAATGATACTTGGTTCTGTATCGTCTAAAAGGGACGGTACTGGGAGGTGGGTAGGGGGCGGAGAAAAGGGGTGACTCGGAAAGGGGGAGTTCCTGCACCTTTTGTCTGAGAAAAAAAGCCCTGGTTCCCAGAGTATATATTTACCTTGTCAGCACTTAGCACTTTATATTGCTTATAATATTTTTTTATATGTTCGCATTGTCACCTTTGTACATTGTATTGGAGTCCTGTATTCAGTTTATTAACACAAAGCACTTTTATTGTAGATATATCACTTAAAGCACAGCACCATTCATTGATTCTATTTACTTTGTCTAATATTAAAATTTGTTTGATGATCTGAATCATTTAAGTGTGTGAAATATGCAAAAAATAAAAAATCAGGAAGGGGGCAAAAACTTTTTCACACAACTTTATCTCCTTGAAGCACCCTCCTGATATACGGTCCATTACATGTTTCACCAGGCTATGGCTTCCTCAGGAGTCTCTTATAAGTACTGCATAGATAAACTCTAGAAGTTACAGACAATATATTAATCAAAGCTGGCATTCATCAAAAGGTGCCAAACAAAATACATACTTGAGTGCGCATGCGCGCGGGCACGGGAGCGGACATGTTCTGACGTGCTCCGCACGCCGCCGGCCTTTCCAAGCTCGATTAAGCCAGAGAGAAGCCACAAAGACTGCAGTTTTCCGATCGATCCGCATTATGAACCGAAGAGGAGGGGGGACATCCAAAAAGAAACCCCCGACATCCAGCTATTCGTTCCGTTCGGGGAACGCTACAGCAGGGACTCCCCCTTTCAAGATGGCGTCGGACCGGAGGACAGAGGCAGAAGCTGCAAAGCAGGTGAGCGACCCAGAGACATCAGGCCCCCCCTGCACAAGGAATCTCTCCCCATAATATAGTGGCAGCTGGATTGGACAGAGAGCGGGACCCCTTCTCCTCTCAGTCACAGGAGGATATCACAAGGCCACAGAAGGATGGGTCCCCACGGTTCTCTCTCTCCCCCTCCCATACCTATCAGGGGGAGGGAATGGATGGTGCTGATTCCCCAGCTTCCTCCATAGAGAGGAATATGGCTGAAATAGCCGAACTTGCCCTGAGCCAAAACAGCACAGGGAGTGAACAACCTCCCCCACCTCCAGCGCCATATTCAGGGGATTCTGTCCTCCTCGCTCGTTTCTCAGCACTATTACAGCAAGAGCTGACTAAGGCTTGCCAATTAATCACAGCTGAAAAGAAACATGACTTTAATGACATAGGGGACAGACTGGACACTATCGAATCCAAAATGGATGGCATAGTGCAGAGGGTTAATCAGAACTCAAGCATAATAGCCTAATTACAAGATCAAGCCAACGCCAAAATTGAAGATCAGGAAAATAGATCCAGACGCTATAATTTCCGAATTCGCGGTCTACCTGAGGCGGTGACTTACCTGGAGGACTCAGTACATACTCTCATGCAAGATTTGATCCCAGACATTTCACCACAGCACATGGAAATTGATAGAGTGCATCGAGCTTTGACGGCCCCAAGACAAGATGGCCCTCCTAGAGACGTCATAGTCAACCCGCATTTCTTCAGAATCAAGGAACAAATAATGTCCACAGCCCGGGCTAGGGGCGAAATTGACCTCATGGGCCACCCCATACAAATTTTCACAGACATTTCGCAAATGACTATCCAAAAAAGACGAGCCCTGAAACCATGATTGGCGCAGCTCACTAATCGCCAAATCAAATACTGTTGGTCATTTCCTTTTCGACTATCATTTACCTTCAAGGGGAAGACATATTCCTTTGCAAATTTCTCGGATGGAGAAGACATTCTCTTGGGCCTCGGCTTGATTTCCAGGGAATCATCAGCCCCCAAAGCACAACAGGAAATGGATCGCCCCCACTCTCGCCCTTATGGGAATGACGCCAGCGATATTCTTCTAGAAGACGACACCCAGTAGCTGGACCGGACGGATGATGGAGATGAGCCCCTTTTTTGAGAAGCATCCACCACACAGTGATAATTGATATCACCGTAAACCCATATAGGACTCCCCTTCAGCGGTCTGGAACTCACACTGTTGGCTATAGTTCAGCCAGTTTAATTCGTCTTCGAGACGCCAATGTGACTGCCTAACTTCTGGAGGAATGAAACCCCCCTCTCGTTATTGGGAGATTAGAACTGATTTACCTATGTTTGTTGTTTTACTAAGATGGTTAAATAGATACAGCAAACTCTGCACCCCCTAATCTAGTCTAACCTAGTTTTGTTCAGAAAGACTTGAGGGAATGTAATATATTGAGCTAGCTAGATTTGCCTGACTCCCCTCTCTACCAATACAATGTTTTATACGGAAAGTGCAGAGGCGGAAACGCATGCCACTCCTAGACGAGCCTGTCTTCATCAACCGGATGGAGACAACCTCGCCCAACCTAGTGGAGACCATAGTTTACGAATATGTTCATGTTGTTATATCAGTTTTTTATGTACCTTATTTCTGAGGTAACAGGTGGACAAGGGTCCAGTTCATCTTATCCCAACACTGATTTCTCTTTTCTTCTTTCTTTTGTCTTCTCCTTTTCCTTGAGTGCACCCCTTCATCTGAAATTTGAAGAAGCCCATTGAAACATCTCCTACTCGAGAGTTATGACGACCATCTACAACAGGCGAGTACAGTCTGCCGGACTATAATGCTAAAATCTCAGTTACCCCATTCACACACTCATGTATTAACACATAATGTTCAAGGCCTAAATTCCCCTACAAAACATTCTAAAGCCTTTCTTAACTATCATAAACTAGATATAGATTTCCTACTCCTCCAGGAAACACATTTTTCGCGTACTTCAGCCCCTAGATACCTGAATGCTAGATTTCCCACGTTTTATTTATCGAACGGCCCAGATAAGAAATGAGGAGTAGCGATTTGCATTGCAAAGAGGGTACCGTTTACCCCCCTCAACAGTCATCAGAGACAAGGAGGGGAGGTAAATCATGGTCACGGGGAAAGTAAATGAAAATGCTATCACTCTCATCTCATATTACGCCCCCAACACGGGTCAGGTAACATTTATCGAAACCATGCTACAAACACTGATGCCTCATGTACAGGGCCAAGTTATAATGGGCGGTGACAGCAATGTCTCCTTAGACCAAGCCCTTGATAGGACCAATGTACATAAACCTATAGTGAAACATACTCCCAAACAGGGTATCAAACTGGCCCGAACTCTACACTCTTATGACCTCATAGATATTTGGAGGGACTTCCATCCCACTACCAGGGATTACACCCACTACTCCCAGGTCCATAAAACGTACTCGCATATAGACCATTTACTAACACAATCATCACTCTTACCCTCAATTGAATCAGTTAAAATAGTACCGAGTTCATGGTCAGACCACTCACCAGTACAAATGACACGAACTGATTTATGGACGAGACCAAAACCTTAAAAGTGGCGACTTAACGCTTCATTACTTAATGACCTCATTATATACACTGAGATAGAGAAGGCTATCCAACAATATTTTATAGATAATCGAGCTAACGACACGTCCCCTAGCATCAATTGGGCGGCACATAAAGCCACCATTCGCGGCAAACTGATTCAAGTGGCCTCTAGGAGAAAAAGGGATAATGCACAAAAGATTCAACAACAGGAGGACGAGCTACAAAAAATAGTTCAGGAACAAAAATCTAACCCTCATCTGGACCTGCGACATAAAATAGATACAGCATAATAGCATTAAATCTTAGCCTCACAACCAAAGCGGAGAAATTTCTACGCTGGTCTAGACATCGTTTTTACACCAAGGGAGATAAACCTACCACACTTTTAGCTAGAAAACTAACCCCGCGACCATTTAACCCTGCAATGCCGAGATTACGTACACGAGATGGGAAACTTACCCAAAACCCCCAAGTGATACTCCAAGAATTTTCACGGTTCTTTACTGATCTATACAATAAACCAGCCCCATTTCCCAAACCCCGGGCAGATGAATTTTTTCATGATATTCCCTTACCAAAAGTAGAACAAGAACACATAGAATCAATGGAAGCAGACTTTACCGAGGGAGAGATATTAGCAGCTATTAAATGTCTGAATCCCACAAAAGCACCTGGCCCGGACGGCTTCACTGGCCACTATTATAGAAAATTTGCAGCCATATTGACTCCTCATCTGTGTTCCTTTTTCAATGCGATACGGAAAGGTAACCCTCTAGCTACACATGAAAATGAGGCCCTTATCCAAGTAATTCCAAAACCGGGAAAGGATCATGGGGATCCTGCTAACTATTGCCTGATATCGCTCATCAATGTGGACCTCAAACTGATGACCAAAGTATTAGCCACCAGAATGAACTCCTTTCTAGCCAAATATATCCATCCCGACCAAGTGGGATTTGTTCCCAATAGACAGGCTCCGGACCAAACCCGACGGGCGATAGATATTATAGCAGCACTTAACTCAAACTGGGACAATCTAGGCTCACGGAAGGGAATGCTATTGTAGTTAGATCTTTGTAAGGCGTTCGACTCGGTCACGTGGGAATATATATATTACACATTGAAGAGATATGGATTTGGACCGCATTTTCTGACTATATTACAAATACTATACAACACACCCACGGGCAAACTTCAGATAAAAGGCTACAAATCTCATACAATAGATATACACAGGGGAACGAGGCAAGGATGCCCCCTATCTCCCATCTTATTTATTTTAGCATTAGAACCCCTAGCAATTAAGCTTAGACATCACCAAGATATAAAAGGGATATGTTGCGGAGACGGGGAGCAGAAATATTCTCTGTTTGCTGACGATATTTTAATGTTCCTCTGCTCCCCGATCACGTCCCTCCCTAATCTCTATCAGGTTCTACGACGCTTCACCGCTTTCTCAGGTCTCACGATAAATCACTCCAAATCTGAAGCCCTAAATATAACCTTAGAACCGCAGACTGTAAAACTTCTTCAAAAATCGTTTCAGTTCAAATGGCAGAAAGATAGACTTCCATATTTGGGAATTTTTCTAACCCCCACTCTACAGACCCTGTACCAAGCCAATTACCCCCCTCTTTATAGGAAACTGACAGCAGACCTATTGTCATGGGCTAAAAGCCCTCCGTCGTGGTTCGGCCGACTGTACTCCATCAAAATGAACCTCTTGCCGAGACTGTTGTATTTGTTCAGAACTCTTCCAATAGCAATCAATAGGCCTGATCTTACGGTTTTTCAGAAAAAGATAATGACGTTCATATGGGGAGATACAAGACCTAGGGTGAATCAGTGAACCCTCTACACCCCCAAATCTAAAGGGGGTTTGGGGGTCCCGAAATCGGCCAAATATTTTGAGGCAGCCCAATTGGCCCAATTAATCCGCTCCCACTCAGGGCTACCTCAACCATCCTGGATGAAATTGGAATCATCCCCATATCCCACAAAACCGATTAGCCATTTGTTGTGGCTTCATATGAAAGACAGACCCACATTATCCTTTTCATTAAGCTTGTGAGACAGATTACAAAAACCTTTCACTTTTCGCTCTTCTCATGCTCCCTTAGCCCCGTTAACGGGCAACCCAGATTTCACCCTGGGTCTTAATCCTCAAAGATTATCATGGTGGACCAACAAGGGCCTGATTCGTATAGCTGACCTATGTGATCATAGAGGTATATTATCAAAACAATCTCTTATAGAAAAGCATCAGTTACCTAATACAGAATTCTATCACTACCTCCTGCACTTCCTGAAAACCCTACAGCGCAAGTCCGATATCACGACTTTCTTACCAATGGAAAATTTATGCGTGTCTTTTGATAAACATAAAGGCCACATATCCAAAATTTATGGTATCCTGACCTCTAAGACAGAAAAACTATTTTATATGCAAAAGTGGGAACAGGATACAGAGGTAACGATGGAAATGGATACATGGTTTAATATGGCTCAATTAGCCTCAAAAGGTTATATAAATACCTCCCTGATAGAGGCGAATTTTAAAGTCTTACTACGGTGGTATAGGGTTCCGGCGAGAATTGCTACGTACATCCCTGGCGCTTCCCCACTATGTTTCAGGGGGTGCGGCAGGGAAGGTACAATATATCATACTTGGTGGACTTACCCTAAAGTCAGACAATTTTGGATACGCATTTATAACTTTATCTACTCACTGACCCAAATTAATCTAACCAAATCTCCACAACAGGCGCTACTGATCCCCTTTGAATTGGTAAAAGCGAAGCTGACATGGATCATGATTAATGAACGCCTGTCGGCGATTCTTTTGAATAAACAGCGGGCTTTCGACAGGATTTGGGAACCATGGCGGACCTATCTATCCACGGGCTTCGATAGATAATGGATCATAGTGGAGATCCTTAGGGGTGCACTCAACCCCAACCCTTCCCCCACCCTTTCCCTTCTTCTTTCTCCTCCTTTCTCTTATCCTTTCCTTTTTCTTTTTTTGTTAGTCTTTGCAGGTCTTCCTGCCTCATGTTATTGCCCTTGCAATATTTTCAGAGAATCAAGATGTGATAATAGATTTACTAGTTATAAGTTGGGGGGTGGGGGGTGGGGCTGGGGACCTCCCGTCTACAGTGTAGATCCCAAATGGGGTGGACGGGTGGGTCCCCTGCGTCGCGCCTTCTCGCCAAGGAACACACAAGTGGTATGGAAATGATTTTGGGGCAACTAAAATATAAGGATAGACAGATGCAGAGATGTTATACTTTGCTAGTAGAGATGTTATAATTTGACAAATGTAAATTTTGCAGGCCATGTTGGCCGAGATGTGTCTTCTTTTTCCATTACCTTTTATATTCAAGGAATGTATATTGTATATATACTGTATATTTTCCATATACTATTTTCAATAAAAATATTGGAAAAGAAAAGGTGCCAAACAACAATATATATATATATATATATATAGGATCCAAAGTTAGCTATTTACTTTACTTTACTTTTACTAGCCTTTTAGCCAGTACTTATAAAAGACTCCTGAGGAAGCCATAGTCTGGCGAAACATGTAAAGCCGAAGTTACTGCATCTGTACCATAGTCGCATGGATACTGTATGATGGTTTTAGACATGAAATGTTGATTTTAAAATGCTCAAATAAAATTGTGTTACATTTATAGAATACATTTGTCTGTGTGGCACCTTAAAAATCACAATTTTCCATTTTCATCAATATTTTCATTATTTAGGGATGTGGTGCCTATGACTTCTAGATACCCAGCAATGTGCTGGGTGTCTAGAAGTCATAAGCCGTGTGTGCCGGCGGTATAGCCGGGCTGCCCCATTGATTTCAATGGGCAGGAGCGGTGAAGGAGTGGTGTATACACCGCTCCTTTACCGCTCCAAAGATGATGCTTTCAGGTGTTTTTTTCACTCCTTCCAGTGCACCGAGGGCTTTCACACTGGAGACACAGCAGCGGCAGTTTCAGGTCGGTTTGCAGTCGCTATTTTTAGCGCAATAGCGCCTGCAAACCAACCCGAAAGTGCCACTGCTTTCATTCCATTGTGAAAGCACTGATGACTTTCACACTGGAACAGTACGCTAGCAGGACGGAAAAAAATGTCCTGCTAGCAGCATCTTCGGAGCGGTGAAGGAGCGGAGTGTATACCGCTCCTTAACTGCTCCTGCACATTGAAATCAATGGGGCGGCGCGGCCAGACCGCCGGCAAAGCGCCTCTGCAGAGGCGCTTTGCGGTGGTTTTAACCCTTTCTCAGCCGCTAGCGGGGGTAAAACCGCCCCGTTAGCGGCCTCATACCGACGGTAAAACGCCGCTAATAATAGCGGCGTTTAACCGCCAACGCCGCCCCCGCCCCAGTGTGAAAGGGCCCTTACTCTGGTCCTCCAGTTGTTCCAGAACTACACTTCCAATCATGCCTAGTCAAGTATGTCAGTGCCTTGCACAACACATGGATAACAGACATAAATTAAATAAAAGGTAAACTTACATTTGTCACTACGTTCGGTCCTCGTCAATGTGTCCCAATTATCGATGGTACGTCGACAGATCTCCAGCCAGGCACTATCCCTCTTATTTTGATCCTTGTAGTTGGGATCAGTCCTGACATAGATACAGGGATGCTGCCTCACGAGTCTTATTAAGGACTCGTTGTCAACTGCCTCTCTGTGATGGACTTCCCTGTGGGCTCTGGTTGACATTGTGCATACAGGTCACTGGTATACACAGAGATCACGGCATCCAGGAAGTACTCTGTGGGAAGGACGGGGCTGCCTGCAGTGGGGAGTGCTGGGTAAAATCTTTTCTTCTTCCTGTGAAGTCGCTTCACTATAGATCACGATCCAACTTGTAGGCGACTTCCATTGAAATCAATGGGTACAAGTCGCCTACAAGTCGCCTTGAAGTAGTACAGGGACCTTTTCTGAAGTCGGAGCGACTTCAGTAGCGTACATTAAGACGGCTCTCATTCACTTGCATGGAATTTCTGATGTCAAGCGACTTGGGGCGACTTGAGGTCTGACAAGTCGGATCCCAAGTCGCGGTAGTGTGAACCGGCACTCAGGTGTAGATGTTTAAAAAGCAATCCATGAGCACTCTGCTGTATGCAAGTTTTTCATTATTGATGAAATTGTGGTGGGTGTGTTTAAGTGCCTTACTGTCCATAGTAGGGTTGCACCAATACTAATATCAGTATTGTGCCAAAACCGAGTATTTGCACAAGTATCGGTACTTGTGCAAATTCAACGATACCTGAAACCGATACTTTCAGGCTCGGTTCTTTGAGCTGTCAGTGGGTCTCCCCTGTTGACAGCTGAAGTGTTAAAGAAGTTTGGTAATTGGAGCTGTCAAAAAAAAAAAAAAAAAGCAGCCAGCAATGTTTATTGACAACACCACTAAAATAAAAAGAAACATTGTTTCGTTTTGTAGCTTTCTGTTTCTTTAGCTGCAGATCAAAGGGATGAACAAATGTTCCTCTGTTTAACCTCTTATTAACCCTTAATTTACTCTAATCAGCCTTAATGAACTCCATATTCTCCTCCATTTAATTATTATTTTCCTGTTTGTTTTTTTTTTGTTTTGTTTTTTCACAACTTTTTTTTGTTTGCTTTGTTAGTGAATATTTTTACACATATATATTAACATATATTTACACATTTCACATTGAAAAAGTGCAGAATAAAAAATAAATAAAAAAAAAAAGCATTTTATTTGTAAATAACTTTTCAATGCTTTGTACCATTGCTGACAGCTGAAGTGAGAACAAAACAGTTGTGGTAGCTATCGGTAATTGGTATCGGCGAGTATTAAAAAAAAAGTATGGGTGCTCGTATTCGTTGTAAAAAAATATGGTATAGGCGCTTCCCTAGTCCATAGTTCTACATACCTTGGGAAGCAAATGCATTGTTGAAATTGTGGTGGAGGTATTCAAGTGCATTAGGCAGGCCATAGAGGAGGACTCGATTTCCCCATAGATACATGATGTGGATGGAGGAATCCTCCCCACTGAGCTATTGTATTCTGACAGCGGGGAGACTTTCCCACCATCAGAATACATTGATCACAGCTTCTGGCCCTAACCTGATCGAGCAAGGAAAAACCGACAGGGTGGTTGCACAAAAGTCAATCAGTAGATCGACTTCCTTTCAACCTCCCTGCCCGTACATGGATCGAAATTTGGTTGACCTGAAGAAGGAGGCCACGCCTCCGAAACATGTAGTCTTGGCAACCGATTTTTGTTAGCTAAAGGGGAGACATCTCACTTACCTTGTCCTTCCTCCCCGGCCGCAAGTGACATCACACAGCGCCAGCTGGACCGTGCGCGTGCCCTCCAGCAGACACAGCCTGACGGGACGAGGAAGCAGAGTCCGCAGTGACTTCTCATACCATCACCACTCCTTCATTAGGAGCCAATCCAGTTGTACAGGCCAGGAAGGGAGACATACATCTTGCTGTACATGCGATCTAAGTCCCATGTTTGTGAGTGCAATCCTCTATTGTTTGATTTTGCATTTGTATCATTAAAATGGAATTACACTAGCGCAGCCGTGCACTCTCTTTTCCTTGTATATTTCAGATTAAGTCCGCCACCCAGTGGATCTTTGAGAGAGCTGCAGCACCTAGAGCAAAAGTACTTTTTCTATATAGACTGTGAACATTTAAGAGATGGTTGTGGGGTAAGCGCTGACTTTTTTGTTTTTTTTGTGTTTGAAATTTGGTTAATCCCTGCTAAACTGGGCAAATTTTCATCCATGTATAGCCAGCTTTAGTCTCCATAGTACTACAGTAAAACTTTGGATTGCGAGTATAATTTGTTCCGGAAACATGCTTGTAATCCAAAGCACTTGTATATCAAAGCAAATTTCCCAATAAAAATAATGGAAACTCAGATGATTTGTTCCACAACCATTTATTCATAAGTCCTTCAGTTTATAGTCCATATAAAAAGATTATAGCAATGTGATAGGTTGTGTAACCATAAAATGTCCATCCACAAATGGAAGCCTCCCCAAGGGGATTAGAAGCAAATTCCAGCAGGAGCTACAGAATATAAAAGAGAAGAGAGGAGCCTCTAAGTGTAGCAATATGGTTACATTTAATGAAGGTACAACATTTAGCAACTCCCATGGTTGATGATTAAAACAGGCACATCTAAGTATGCAGGCATCCGGGGTAAAGCTGTCCACATAGACCATCCTCCGCACTGCCATCTCTCACCGCTGTCAGTCTGCAATCGTGACTGGGAAGACTACCCTGCAGTAGAGCGATATGAAAGCAAGGCTTGAATCGCTCGTGGAAGAGATGACGCCAACGGTGGTGAGGAGGACGGTCTATGTGGACAGCTTTACCCCGGATGTCTGCATACTTAGATGTGCCTCTTTTAATCAACAACAATTTGAGTTTCTAAATGTTGTACCTTCATTAAATGTAACCATATTGCTACACTTAGAGTCGCCTCTCTTCTCTTTTATAATCGCTACCTGTATATCAAGACATCGCTTATATATAACACCCAACAAGCGAGATCACCGCTCTAGCGGGTAGTGAGACAACAGTCCATAGATTGCTTACTCACTTCTTGGTTGTCTGACAGAAGTAGACACAAGTATCACATGATCATTATTTAATTCTGGTGCTAGGGCAATCCTTCAGAGAGTTTACCTGTTCTCCGTATTAGGCCCCAAGCAACCATTTTGGGGGAGCCTGTGTCTGATTAGACACAGAGACCTCCCAAGATTTGGGCAGCCATCTTGGACACAGAGAGGCAATATATAGCCCTTGTTGTGTTATTACTGCCTTACTGTCTATGGTTCTACCTTGGGAAGCAAACAAATTGTTGTAACTACTGACTATTTGTTGCAGGAAAAAGAACATTTAAAGGATAACTTACCCTGGAAATTTCATCAACATGTTAGAGCTTTACTGAGATTTTAGTAATTGGGTTGATATATGTATACTTTAATTACATACTGTTCTATGCACAATACTGGGTGCTTACAGTCCAAAACCAGTTGGTCCATTTAACTTGTTGTGCAGAATGGCAAGGAAACGGTGAGGTTTGCTGGTCATCTCTATGGTTACCGGCCATTATATGACCAAGTTTTCTTGGCTGAAGGTCTTTGGTCTCTGTCCTTTTGTATGTGCTACAAGTATAACTGTGTTCAGGCTCCCATAGTGTTTTATTCTTTTTTTACCGTGTGCTAATATAGACTATTTTCAAGGTGAATAAACAACCAATGATGAAAAAAAAATGATCGTGTTCATTCTGAAAAAAATACTTCAGTCTAAAAATAGGAAATCCAATATACTATTTGCTTTGTGGCTCGCTGAGCCACCATTAAAACATTCATGCATATAGATTGGCTGTAAGATAAATCTATATTGTATGGCAGCATTCCGTGTATTTATATGCTAAGAGCGTTGGGAAATGTGACACATCGTTCTTTGCATATAAAAAAAAAAGAATGTAGGAGGCAGGAGAGTGGAGTCGATGCCCTTATCTCGCCGTCATATTGTGTTTGTCAGTTTTGGTGGGCAGGTTACGAGATTGAATATGACCTGTGCCAATCAACATTGTGTTACCTTTCGCACTAAGGAACTGAGAGGGTATCCAAATTTTGAATGAAAGGTCATAAAGGAGAGGTGAGAAGGTTGACTCATGCTGTCATCTGATACAAAATTCTAGACATGTGCACAGCCAAAAAATTCGTTCATTTTAGTTTTCGTTTCATTAGTTTATTTTTTTTTCCGTTTTCCGGGTCATTCGTTATGATCGCGATTCATAAATTCGTTCATTCGTAAATTCGTAAATGCGTTCGTTCGTACATTCGTAAATTCGAACATTCGTTCATTCGTACATTCGTTCATTCGTACATTCGTTCATTCGTACATTCGTAAATTCGAACATTCGTTCATTCGTACATTCGTTCATTCGTACATTCGTACATTTTTACATTTGTTCATTTGTAAATTCGTACATTCGTAAATTCGTAAAATCGTACATTTGTAAATTAGAAAATTCGGAAATTTGTAAATTCGAAGTTTGAAAATCCAAAAATCCGAAAATTCAAAAATCTGAAATAGTAACTAACTATTAAATTATAGGTATTGTAATTTCCTTTCAAATTTGACTGTCAGTGAACGTAACAAATACGAATTTATCCGAAGTTACGAATTATCCAAAACGAATGCTGCATCTAAACAAATGGAACGGAACAAATTAATAATAAATAATAATAATAAAACGTTGTTATTATTATTATTGTTATTTATTATTATTAATTCATTACGTTCCATTCCGTTTTTTCGGATCATTCATAACTTCGGATAAATTTGTGTGTTACGTTCACTAACAGACAAATTTTAAAGGAAATTACAATACCTATAATTTAAAAGTTACTAGTAATTACTAATAGTTAAGTTATTATTAGTTAACTATTATTTCAGATTTCCGAATTTTCGAATTTACAAATTTACGAATTCACTAATTTACTAATGTACGAATGTACATTCGTAAATTGCGAATGTACGAATGTACGAATGCCCGAATTTACGAATGTCCAATTTTATCGAATTTACGAATATTCGGAAAAAATTCGTTAAACAAGTTTTCGTTAATTCGGATATTCCCGAATTAACGAATTTGTCGAAATTCGTTAAAAAACGAATTCGGAACGAAACGAATTGCACATGCCTACAAAATTCTCACCTAGCTTACCAATAGGAATAACCCTGTATTTCTGTGACGTCACTGCCCCTTCTCCATGTGTTATGTAGCACCTTCTAAGATAGGCTGCTAGGATGTTTAGTTCTTTTTGGCTCCTCTGTAATCAATGGAGCAGCCGTTGATTTCTTTTGGTTGGTCTGGGTTTCACAGGCTGAAGGTTTGATTGTTCTCCCCTGCCTTCTGGAGACTTCTGGAGCATAGGAGGTTGAACAAAGCAAATGGGCAGCATGTATATTTGTTGTGCTAAAGCCAATCCCTGGGGGGGAAAGGGGGTATGCTCAGTAGGTGGTTAAAGAGCATATAAGTAGTCTGAGTCCTGGAGCAGCAGGAGTCTAATCCTGTTTCTAACTTCAGGAGGAGTCCCCAGCCAGAGGGGCTCTGCCCCTGAAGGCAGAAAGTTGGAGTTTGCTGCATGTTCATCGAGTACCCAGCTGTGGCATAGCTGGGGCGGGGGGTGGCATGCTTCTAAGACCCCTTTCTTTCCTTTGGAGCTAACCAAGGGATCTCTCAACTAAGGACCTGGTCTAGAGAGCTCAATGAAGAACTGAAGAGTGCCTGGTGAATACTAGAAGGAGGCACCCGGTGATCCTGTGGCATTGTGAGTACTTGCCTAAGCTCAGGGACCTGGTGATTGCATGCTGTTTATCTGGGTGGCCGAACCAGTGGTAGTCCTGGCTGGGGCAGAGCCTAAAAGAGGACTCAGCTCTGCCATCTGTACATGTTCCTCCATAGAGACTGGGAAGCTTAGCAAAGTGAAGTGTCGTCCTGTTAGTATTTAGTGGATCTGGAGTATTCCATATCACTTTACTCCCCATTCAAGTTCCTCAGTAAAAAAAAAAATCTTAAAAGGACATCCCCTGTACTGATTACTGAGCCAAGAGTGAATGAACTGTCGCTGTGTGTCTGCCTGCCTCTGCCCTATTCTGGGAAAGACCCGGTTAAATTACAGTGGCTCCTTCAGGTTAGTGCTACAGTAAGCATTGAGTCCATGGGGTTTGTCTACTAAAGGCAAAGAGGTTGTTCACTTTGCAAGGGAAGTTTGCAAAGGAATTAGCCTAGCGGATGAGTGAAGCCCTGCTGACTACCATCAATTAATCATGTGTTAGCAAAAATATTGTCTTTTTTTCTTCAATGATAGTTTTTAATATACAGTGCCTAGAAAAAGTATTCATACCCCTTGACATTTTCCACATTTTGTCATGTTACAACCAAAAACGTAAATGTATTTTATTGGGATTTTATGTGATAGACCAACACAAAGTGGCACATAATTGTGAAGAGGAATCAAAATGATCAATGGTTTTCAAGATGTTTTACAAATAAATATGTGAAAAGTGTGGCATGCATTTGTATGGCGCCCCCCTGAGTCAATACTTTGCAGAACCGCCTTTCACCGCAATTACAGCTACAAGTCTTTTTGGGGATGTCTCTACCAGCTTTGCACATCTAGAGAGTTACATTTTTGCCCATTCTTCTTTGCAAAATAGCTCAAGCTCTGTCAGATTGGATGGAGACCATCTGTGAACAGCAATTTTTTCAAGTCTTGCCACAGATTATCAATTGGATTTAGGTCTGGACTTTGACTGGGCCATTCTAACACATGGAAATGCTTTGATCTAAACCATTCCATTGTAGCTCTGGCTGTATGTTTAGGGTCGTTGTCCTGCTGGAAGCTGAACCTCCGCCCCAGTCCCAAGTCTTTTGCAGACTCTAATGCCGTGTGCACACGGCCGGACATTTCGACCGGACTGGTCCGACGGACCAGTCCAAGGGGCTTCATCGGACCTTCAGCTGACCTTTTCTGTTGAAAATCAGACGGACTTTAGATTTGGAACATGTTTCAAATCTTTCCGACGGACTCGAGTCCTTTTGAAAAATCCGTTCTTCTGTATGCTAGTGCGACGGACGAAAGCCGACGCTAGGGCAGCTATTGGCTACTGGCTATGAACTTCCTTATTTTAGTCCGGTCATACGTCATCATGTTTGAATCCGTCGAACTTTGGTGTGATCATGTGTAGGCAAGTCCGATTAGTTGAAACTCCATCGGAACTCCGTCGAAAAGTCCTTTGGAGTTCCGTCCGACCAAAAGTCTGGTCTTGTGTACATGGAATTATAGGTTTTATTCTAAGATTGCCCTGTATTTGGCTCCATCCATCTTCCCATTAACTCTGACCAGCTTCCCTGTCCTTGCTGAAGAAAAGCATCCCCACCACATGATGCTGCCACCACCATGTTTCACGGTGGGGATGGTGTGTTCAGGGTGATATGCTGTGTTAGTTTTCCGCCACACATAGCATTTTGCTTTTAGGCCAAAAAGTTAAATTTGGGTCTCATCTGAGCAGAGCACCTTCTTCCACATGTTTGCTGTGTCCTCCACATGGCTTCTCGCAAACTGCAAACGGGACTTCTTATGGCTTTCTTTCAACAATGGCTTTCTTCTTGCCACTCTTCTATAACCACTTCAGCCCCGGAAGGTTGTACCCCCTTCCTGACCAGAGCACTTTTTACAATTTGGCACTGCGTCGCTTTAACTGGTAATTGTGCGATCCCACAAATAGAGCTTTCTTTTGGTCACCTCTGCGGTTTTTATTTTTTGCGCTATACATAAAAAACATTTTTTACTTCTTGCTATAATAAATATCCCCAAAAATGTTCTTAAAAAACACATTTTTTCATCAGTTTAGGCCAATATATATTCTTCTACATATTTTTGGCAAACAAAAAAATCACAATAAGCGTATATTGATTGGCTTGCGCAAAAGTTATAGCGTCTACAAAGTATGGGAAAGATTTATGACATTTTTATGGCATTTTTATCATTATTTTTTTTTACTAGTAATGGCGGTGATTTGCGATTTTTCGCGGTATTGCAACATTTTGGCAGACAGAACGGACACTTTTGACACATTTTTGGGACCATTGACATTTATACAGCGATCGGTGCTATAAAAATGCACTGATTACTGTTTAAATGTCACTGGTAGGGAAGGGGTTAACACTAAGGCCCCTTTCACACTGGGGCGATTTGCAGGCGTTATTGCGCTAAAAATACCTCCTGCAAACTGCCCCTAAACAGCCTCCGCTGTTTGTTCAGTGTGAAAGCCCGAGGGCTTTCACACTGAAGCGGTGCGCTGGCAGGACGGTAAAAAAAGTCCTGCAAGCTGCATCTTTGGAGCGGTGAAGGAGCGGTGTGTTCACCGCTCCTTCACCGCTCCTGCCCATTGAAATCAATGGGACAGCGCGGCTATACCGCGGTAATACCGCGGCTATAGCCGCGCTGTACGAGCAGGTTTAACCCTTTTTCGGCCGCCAGCGGGGGTTAAAACCGCACCGCTAGCGGCCGAATACAGCCGCAAAAACGACGGTAAAACAGCGCTAAAAATAGCGCTGTTTTACCGCTGACGCCCCCACCGCCCCAGTGTGAAAGGGGCCCAAGGGGCGATCAAGGGGTTAAATGTGTGTTCCCTCTGTGTGTTCTAACTGTATGGGGATAGGACTGGGTAGGAGAGGAGACATTTCGCTGTTCCTACTTACTAGGAACAAACAACATGTCTCCTCTCCTCTGACAGCACAGGGATTTGTGTGTTTACACAAAATCCCCATGCTGGTGCTCGTGCATGCGATCGCACTTGGCCGGTGGCGATTGTGACCGCCGGCCACGCGCATTGGGTCCCCCGGATTTCGAGAACCCAAAAGGAAGACCGGGTGAAGATGGACGCCATCTCCAGTGATGACATCACCTCGCTGGAAGGCTTAGTTTTGAGGTAAGTTTAACATAATGTGCTAGTGTGCGATGCATACTAGCACATTATGCCTTTGCCTTGCAGGTAAGGTAAAAAAAAAGTGCAGAGGTTTACAACCGCTTTAAAGTGTTATCAAACCCACAGCAGTAGGATCAGTCTGTATATACAGTAAAGCATGCTGGTTATACTCACTGCGGAACCTAAGGGATTAATCCTCTACATTGTGTTAAAAGGGCTGTTTGATCCTGTCTTCTCTGATCCTCCTCTTCTTCCACTGTCCTCAATCCATTTCCCTTTCTTCCACTGTCCTTGATCCATCCATCAAGACAGAGCCTTGGGGGCACTCTGCACATGCTCAGTTTGGTGTGTATTGCTAGAGATTTTTATTTTATTCTTGGAGGGGCGGACAGAGGGTCAGGGATCCTGCAGCTTCATAGGGCAGTCAGGGGAGAATGAAAACTAAACTCCTCCTACAAGCTTTAACCAGACACTGATAGAAGTCACAAGACTGTTATATACTGCTGATGAGAAAAGGTATTTACCAGTTTATATTTACTAAAATAATTGCATTTTAATGTTCTGTGTACTGTGGGAGACCAGATATAGTGAATGCAAAGTCCTGGGTTTAGTAACACTTTAAATAAAGTATTTTAACTGCTTGCTGACCAGCCGCCGTCATTATACTGCAGCAGGTCGGCACGATCTCGCGAGCTGTCGTAGCTATACATCGGCTCCTTTAAGCGGGACAGCAGGCGCGCACGCACCTCCGCGCGCGCTGCACTCGGGGGGGGGGGGTGCCGATGCTCGTGGCCGACAGTCACGATGACCGCCGGCCACGAGCGATCGCGGGCACGAGAAACAGAACAGGGACGTGTGTGTGTGTGTAAACACACAAATCCCTGTTCTGTTCTGTGAGGAGAGACAGATCGTGAGTTCCTAAGAGCTAGGAATCATGATCTGTCACTTCCTCTAGGTCAGACCCCTCCCCCCACAGTTAGAAACACACACAGGGAACACAATTAACCCCTTGATCGCCCCCTAGTGTTAACCCCTTCCCTGCCAGTGACATTTTTACAGTAATCAGTGCATTTTTATAGCACTGATTGTATAAATGACAATGGTCCCAAAAATGTGTCAAAAGTGTCCGATGTGTCTGCCATAATGTCGCAGTCCCGATAAAAATCGCAGATTGCCGCCATTACTAGTAAAAAAAAAAATAATAATAATAAAAATGCTATAAATCTATCCCCTATTTTGTAGACGCTATAACTTTTGCGCAAACCAATCAATATACGCTTATTGCGATTTTTTTTACCAAAAATATGTAGAAGAATACATATCGGCCTAAACTGAGAAAAAAAATTGAGAAAAAAAAAGGGGATATTTATTATAGCAAAAAGTACAAAATGTTGTTTATTCCAAAATTGTCGCTCTTTTTTTGTTTATAGCGCAAAAAATAAAAAAACTCAGAGATGATCAAATACCACCAAAAGAAAGTTCTATTTGTGGGAAAAAAAGGACGTCAATTTTGTTTGGGTAGAACGTCGCACGACTGCGCAATTGTCAGTTAAAGCCACGCAGTGCCGAATTGCAAAAAACGACTTGGTCATTCAGCAGCCAAATCTTCCGGGGCTGAAGTGGTTAAGTAAGTCCTTTAATTAAAAAAAAAGTCTTCTAGAAGATAGATAGGGTCCCAGCGTTCTTCGTCTCTCTCTAGTATCTCTGCCTACATTAACTCCTGACATTATATACAATTTGCTCTGTAGGACGTCAGGCACACAGCTGATTAGAAGCCAATGGTATAATGGGATTAGAACCCGGTATATAGAATCCAGTTGCTAAGTCCCACAGAATGAAGTCAATACAATACAGGCAATATAAATGGACACGGGAGACACGGGAGTGACTTTGTTCGGGAAGATGCAATAATGGAAGATGCAAAAGTACTAACCTTAATGATGATTCCATCCCCTGGAACATGCTCTAGGCAACCAACCCTTTACACACAGGTCACAGGATTGGAAATGAATATAAAGAGACTGAAAATCATGTCCATAAGGAAGAAATGGAAGTAGGGTCGGGCATTCCATAATTAGTCTTCACTCCCCATGCACTCTCTTCTCAGGTTTCTACTTTCTTATTTTCTACTATCATTATTTTCTTTCATGATTTTATTATGTATTAAAAAAATTATAAAAGTAGGTAGTTATGCTTGTAACTTGGTAAAACTCTCTCAATCAACATTGATTTTTAATCACTGAGAAAGAAGTGCATAAAAAAGCCACGTCCATAATTTGAGAGACAAAAATAGGTACTACTGTGTATTACCAAAATAGCGGACTTTTAAGGCTTGGAAACAATCAAGAGAAGATCTAATGAAAGCAATCAATTATCAGTGCCGCCTTATCGGTGCCCATCAGTGCAGCCTTATCAGTACCGCCTTATCAGCGTTGCCTCATCAGTGCAGCCTTATCAGTGTAGCCTCATCAATGCCCATTCGTGCAGCCTCTTCAGTGCAGCCTTCTCAGTCCAGCCTTATCAGTGTCGCCTCATCAGTGCCCATTCGTGCAGCCTCTTCAGTGCAGCCTTCTCAGTCCAGCCTTATCAGTGTCGCCTCATCCGTGCCCATTCGTGCAGCCTCTTCAGTGCAGCCTTCTCAGTCCAGCCTTATCAGTGTAGCCTCACCAGTGCCCATTTGTGCAGCCTCTTCAGTGCAGCCTTATCAGTGTAGCCTTATCAGTGCCCATCAGTGTCGTCTCATCAGCGCTGCCTCATCAGTGCCCAACAGTGCAGCCTCATCAGTGTAGCCTTATCAGTGCCCATCAATATAGCCTGGTCAGCCCATATCAGTAAAGAAGAAGAATTATTTTTGCAAAATCGACCGAGTGACGGGGGTTATTTTGACTGACCGACTGAATGGGGGGGTGGGTGTAGTGGGGGTGGGTGGTGTGACTGGGGGACCAATCGAACGGGTAGGGGGGGGGGGGGGCGTGACGCTATGGGTTGTTTGCTGCTTAGAGCCCAGTGAGGAAGACAACTGCCTATTTTTTACCATCCCCCCAACTGCAAGATTAATGGTTTTCCCAAGCTCCAATGAAAATGAACAGGGTACAGGATATTCACAGACCTCCACATTGCTGCCATTAAAATGATAGAGTTTGCATAACCAGGGCATCTTAAACTACTTGAGCCCCAGAAGGTTTTATCCCCTTCCTGACCAGGCCATTTTTTGCGATACGGCACTGTGCTACTTTAACTGACAATTGCGCAGTCGTGCGACACTGCACCCAAATAAAATTTATGTCCTTTTTCCCCACAAATAGAGCTTTCTTTTGGTGGTATTTGATCACCTCTGCAGTTTATATTTTTTGCGCTATAGACAAGATTTTTTTGAAAAAAAAAACAATATTTTTTACTTTCTGCTATAAAACATATCCTAATAAAAAAATTTAAAGAATCAAGTTTCTTCATCAATTTGCGCCCCGACCCTGAAGTACCAGATTGTGTACTCGGTACGTGATCTGGCGCAGAGCAGCCACCCTGCCACAGGAAAATGTACGGTGTAGCGGTCCAGGATTTTAAATCCCTGATTTTCTCCCTCTTCACTCTGGAGCTCTTCCTGGGATGGATCAGAGTGACGCTCTGTGCGGGCGCTGACCAATCAGAATCGCTCTGATCCATCCCAGAAACGCAGCACAGAGAAGAGGGAGCAGAGCGGAGATTTCAAATCTCCGGACTGATGGACCCACCGCATGGGCACTGACAGCATATCCCCTATGGAGGTAAGTACAGCAAGAAAGCGGGATGGTGATGAAGGTGTATGTAATTAGCTCACTTTTTCATTTTCTCAGAGACAGTGAACTTACCCTTTAATCAAGCTGTGTTGTGTATCTTATGCTGCTGCTTATCTTCTGATGTGCTTTTTTAATGATTTGAAGCATATTCACTCAAGTATTATAAATAACTCTCTCTATAAGTCTCTTTATATTAAATTTGCTAAAAATTCTTTGTTTTTAATTTTGATTTACAGATATTTTATTGATGATCTCTTGTGGCGTGTTATCTTCAGTTTGCACTGCGTCCACGAGTCTTCAACTTCTCATTGAACCCTTTGAGCTATGGGGACTTGCTCATACTGATTTCACTCCATGATATTCCCGGTTATTTTTAGCAAATTCATGTTCATATCCAGGTCAATGCTTTCTGCAAGAAATTAAATTGGACAATTTGTTCTTCCATAGTGACATTTGTGCAGCACAAAACATTTCAATCCGACAATACATCTCCGTATTTTGTATAAGTAGCCCCCTTAGAAGGACAAATACAGTTATGTCAGGACTTTTACAATTGTTTGGATAGCTGTACAGATCATTCAGAAGAGCAGCTGGCTACATGTAAAAATGACTTTACTCCCCAAAGTACCTTACTATCCATCCTATTTGGTACCATCAAACCTATTAAAGAAGACATTATGGGGTTGATATACTAAAGGCAAATAGGCTGTTCTCTTTGCAAGGGCATTTTCCCCAGAGCATAGTGAATGAGGTAAAGCTCTACTGACTTCCATCATCCAGTCATGTGCAAGCAAAATGTTTTATTTTTTTAAATTTTTTTTAACATTTTCCTTTCCAGGCCCCCCCCCCCCTTTTTTTCCCTCCTCTGTGTATTTTTTTTTTGTTTTTATATCATTTTGGCTTTCCCCTAAAACAGGGGTCCTCAAACTACGGCCCGCGGGCCACATGCGGCCCGCCGAGGACATTTATCCGGCCCACCCCACCCAGGGCCGGATTCCCGACAGGCTAGGCTCGGGCCCAGTCATTGATGGAGGGCTCCGTGTGCCGCGCTGCATGCTGTGTAAGTGTAGTTTTCAGCACAGTCCCGCGGGGATTCACGTCTTCCTCACGTGGCAGACAGGAGGCACGGAGGGTGACAGCGAGACAGGAGGCGCGAAGAGTGACAGCGAGAGCGGAGGCTTCAGGCAACAGCCTACTAACAAGTGAGGACCCCTGTCCACCCCACTGTCCCCCTGTCCACCCCACTATCCACCCCGCTGTCCCCCTGTCCACCCCACTAACCACCCCACTGTCCCCCTGTCCACCCCACTATCCACCCCACTGTCCCCCTGTCCACCCCACTGTCCCCCTGTCCCCCCCTCTGTCCCCCTGTCCACCCCTCTGTCCCCCTGTCCATCCCACTGTCCCCCTGTCCATCCCTCTGTCCCCCTGTCCATCCCTCTGTCCCCTGTCCACCCCACTGTCCCCCTGTCCACCCCACTGTCCCCCCCTCTGTCCCCCTGTCCACCCCTCTGTCCCCCTGTCCACCCCTCTGTTCATCCCACTGTCCCCCTGTCCATCCCACTGTCCCCCTGTCCACCCCACTGTCCCCCTGTCCCCCCCTCTGTCCCCCTGTCCACCCCTCTGTCCCCCTGTCCACCCCTCTGTCCCCCTGTCCATCCCTCTGTCCCCCTGTCCACCCCTCTGTCCCCCTGTCCATCCCAGAGTCCCCCTGTCCATCCCAGAGTCCCCCTGTCCATCCCTCTGTCCCCCTGTCCATCCCACAGTCCCCCTGTCCATCCCTCTCTCCATCCCTCTGTCCCCCTGTCCATCCCACAGTCCCTCTGTCCACCCCTCTGTCCCCCTGTCCACCCCTTTGTCCCCCTGTCCACCCCTCTGCCCCCCTGTCCATCCCACATTCCCTCTGTCCCCCTGTCCATCCCACAGTCCCTCTGACCCCCTGTCCATCCCACAGTCCCTCTGTCCCCCTGTCCATCCCTCTGTCCCCCTGTCCATCCCTCTGTCCCCCTGTCCATCCCTCTGTCCCCCTGTCCATCCCTCTGTCCCCCTGTCCATCCCACAGTCCCCCTGTCCATCCCTCTCTCCATCCCTCTGTCCCCCTTTCCATCCCACAGTCCCCCTGTCCATCCCTCTGTCCATCCCACAATCCCCCTGTCCATCCCTCTGTCCCCCTGTCCATCCCAGAGTCCCCCTGTCCATCCCTCTGTCCCCCTGTATATCTCACAGTCCCCCTGTCCATCCCTCTCTCCATCCCTCTGTCCCCCTGTCCATCCCACAGTCCCCATGTCCATCCCTCTGTCCATCCCACAATCCCCCTGTCCATCCCTCTGTCCCCCTGTCCATCCCAGAGTCCCCTCGTCCATCCCAGAGTCCCCCCGTCCATCCCAGAGTCCCCCTGTCCATCTCACAGTCCCCCTGTCCATCTCACAGTCCCTCTGTCCATCTCACAGTCCCCCTGTCCATCTCACAGTCCCCTTGTCCATCTCACAGTCCCCCTCTCCATCTCACAGTCCCCCTCTCCATCCCTCTGTCCATCTCACAGTCCCCCTCTCCATCCCTCTGTCCATCTCACAGTCCCCCTCTCCATCCCTCTGTCCATCTCACAGTCCCCCTGTCCATCTCACAGTCCCCCTGTCCATCTCACAGTCCCCCTGTCCATCTCACAGTCCCCCTCTCCATCCCTCTCTCCATCTCACAGTCCCCCTCTCCATCTCACAGTCCCCCTCTCCATCTCACAGCCCCCCTCTCCATCCCTCTGTCCATCTCACAGTCCCCCTCTCCATCTCACAGTCCCCCTGTCCATCTCACAGTCCCCCTGTTCATCTCACAGTCCCCCTGTCCATCTCACAGTCCCCCTCTCCATCTCACAGTCCCCCTCTCCATCTCACAGTCCCCCTCTCCATCTCACAGTCCCCCTCTCCATCTCACAGTCCCCCTCTCCATCTCACAGTCCCCCTGTCCATCTCACAGTCCCCCTCCCCATCTCACAGTCCCCCTCTCCATCTCACAGTCCCCCTCTCCACCTCACAGTCCCCCTCTCCATCTCACAGTCCCCCTCTCCATCCCTCTGTCCATCTCACAGTCCCCCTCTCCATCCCTCTGTCCATCTCACAGTCCCCCTCTCCATCCCTCTGTCCATCTCACAGTCCCCCTCTCCATCTCACAGTCCCCCTCTCCATCTCACAGTCCCCCTCTCCATCCCTCTGTCCCCCTGTCCATCCCTCTGTCCCCCCTCTCCCTCCCTCTGTCCCCCTCTCCATCCTACTGTTCTCCTGTGTATCCCACTGTCCTTCTGACCACTCTGCAGTCCCCCCTCCACCCCACTGCCTCCCCCTGTGCATCCCGCTAGTGTGGGGTTCTTTGGGGTGCTGTGGTTAGGGTGGTCCACTTTGGGGTGCCTTAGATATGATGGACTGATTTGGAGTGTTGAGATAGAATGAGCCACAAGCTGGTCTAGGTAGGAGGAGGGCGGGACTTTTATCACAGCGCGTCCGAACTATAGTCCGGCCCTCTAACAGTCTGACCGATAGTGAACTGGCCCCCTGTTTAAAAAGTTTGAGGACCCCTGCCCTAAAATGTGGAAAATGTGGCCCCCTCATAGTAGATATTTCATTAGTCTATATTGTTTAAGTGTATGCTATGTAATTGTTAAAGCACAAGATGGCATGGTACAATTTATATTCTGGGCGGTTATAGCTTACTTATGTATTTGTTGTTAATACTGTCAGAATGACACATTTTCCTTTCCTTGCATGTGTAGCTGGGTGTTGCCGTTGGCTGTGTTTGAGGAATGGGATATGCATTCCTGTGCCTGCTCTTCTCCTTCACTCCCTGGCCAGCTGCTGTAATACAAGAGACAGAAGAACAATTGGTTGCACACTTGAGCCCAATAGATGCTGCTGAATATTTCTTTATGGTTATGAGCCAGACAATCTTACAAGGTTACAGTTGACTCGTTTCACACAGAAGAATCATGGTTGTTATATCACTAGAGGGATCACCAGCAAGAGGAAAGAGGTCCTGATTCCTCTATATAGATCTTTATTGAGACCTCACTGTGTCCAATTCTGGATACCTCACTTACAAAAAGATACTGATAAGATAGAATAATTCCAGAGATGGGCAACAAAAATGGTGAAAGGTCCCCTGGCACCTGGCTACACTAATATAGTGTGGTAGTGTACTAACACTTAAATAACACAGGTGTGAGTGGCCTTCAACCTATAACCAGGTGTGTCATTGGGGACTGAATAGTTTAAAGAATCATGGCAGAACAGAGAACCCATAATATCAAGTGGCTAGTATGTCAATTGTGATGTCAAATGTCATGGAAATCTTGACAAGTTACAGTGAAGTGTGGAAAATGCATTTCATGCCTGGACATTCCTTAACTCCTATTGCCTACGAATGTCATGAGTGGGCGTACAGACAGGAGTGTGACACAGTATGGTGGAAGGAGCCATCTACAACAAGGTGGGTTGTTGTCCTATCCAAAAAAAGCAGGGTGGGCACAGTTTGGTGCCAACTTCCAACTAATCGCTGGCCCCCTTACTTGCTACCGAAAGAATATTCAGAATCCAACACTTTTGGGAGTGCTTGTTTCCTAGTCTCTTGTTGCACTCAGTGGTGTCGCCAGCAGGCCCCTGCATCGTTACAGGACACAGCAGTGATGGAGAGGTCCACAGGAGAAATCACTGAGCACAGCAGGTGACCAGGAGATTGACAATCTAGGTAATGTTGGATTCTGAAGATTCTTAAGACTCGTACACGCGATCGGATTTTCGGCAGGGAATTGTGTGATGTCATACTGTTGACCTAAAATCCGACCGTTAGTACCCTCTATCAGACAATTGTTGTCCAACTTTCCGTCAACAAATGTTGGATGGCAGGCTAGTAAAGTTTTGGCGGACAACGGTCTGTTGTCAGATTTTTATATCGTGTGTACACAAGTCCGTCACACAAAAATCCAAAGTACAAACACGCATGCTCGGAATCAATGCTCACCAAACATGACATTCGCAGAAGGTGCCCAAAGGGTGGCGTTCAAGAGCTGAAATTCCACGTAGTACGTCACTACATTCGTGTTTGTTGGCCGACAATTGTGTGCCGTTAGTATGCAAGACAAGTTCCTGGCACACGCCCTTCGGACAAAAGTCTGACGCTCTGTTGGCCAACAATCAGATCGTGTGTACGAGGCTTTAGACAACAGAAGACTTTTGGATTAATTAACACCATTAATTAGCACCAATTGCACTCTTTTACTTAAAGAGGAACTTCACCCCGCCATGTTTTTTTTCTCATCTTACTTGTATTATTGGGTTTTTTTCAATACACATACTCACCTGCCCAGCGAATCTAGTGTCCCACTGAAAACTGCTGTTCTGGTGACATAGCCTGGGTTCTACATCGCCATCTTGGTCCTCCTAACTGATGGGAGCTGGATGCCTCTCAGACAGACAGCCAGTGATGACACTTCTGATGATGTGTGCTGGGCCAGCCATCTGGCCACTCTGTGTCCCTGGTCCTGTAGCCTTTTGGGAGATGTGATGTGGGTATGCCAGGAGGCTTCAGGAGCAGAGACACATCAGTTTTTGCCTAGGTGGAAATGGCTATAGTGGTGGGGTGCAGGGGGAGGTGCAGGAAAAATATGTTTATAAGGAATTTTAATCGTACCAATGGTGAAGGGTGGAAAAGAGCAAACTCCCTTTTGGGAATGAAGGACGGCTTTAATTCCAAATAGATATAATTCTTAAAACATTGGTGAATCGTTTAAAAAAAAAAAAAATCTTTAAAATGTTCCTAGCCACAAAATAAAGGCAACTAGAGGGGCAGCACAGTGGGTAAGTGGTAAGCACTTCTGCCTAGCAGCTCTAGGGTTGTTGGTTTGAATCCCAACTACAATGCTATCTGCCTGGAATTGCATGTTCTCCCCGTGCCTGTGTGGGTTTCTTCCCACACTCCAAAAAAAATGCTGGTAGGTAAATTGGCACTAGTATGTGTGAATGTGAGTTAGAGACTTTAATTTGTAAGCTTGAGGGCAGGGACTGGTGTGAATGTACTATATATATATATAATAATTATATAAAATGACAGTGCTATATTAACTACCTACAACAAATAAAAATTAGCACCTGTCAATAAGCACTAACACAGATTTAGGAAAGAGTAAAGAATTTTTATTGAGTGAAGTCTTCTCTTCCTGCATATTTCAGCTCCCCTGCCGTTGTGTTAAATGCCTTTGCATGTTCAGGATGTAATGTAATAATGTGCAATTAGTTCTGCTGCCAAATCTTTAATTTTTATAATATCTCTTCCCTTAGGAGATATTTTCTGAATACCAACAAGACTGCTTTGGTAACACCTTAGGGGGATGAAGTTTATTCTTCTCAATATGCAAAAAGAAAAATACATGCACGTGCACACATCTACACACATACGTATAAATACATATATTTATTTTCTGCTGCCTAATCCTGTAGGGATTGTAGGGAATGTGAGCTGAGCAAATTATCCCACGTCTACATGGGAGATTGAAAGGCGAAATTAGACCAAACCTGACACAAAAACTGAACCAAAACCTACAAATCCACTATTGTGAAAATTGGCGCACAACCCAAATCCATGTCATTTTCCTGCACATTCAAGCATAGCCGTGGATATCTATAAAATACCTATGGATTTAGCCATTTGTCATGTACTAGTGGTTTTCTGACATGACCCAAGTCTTTAGTTTGATGGTGTTAGAGAAATGATCTAATTCCAACTGACCAGCGGTCCCCAACCTTTTTGGCACCAGGGACCGCTTTCATGGTAGCCCATTTTCCCAGAGACCAGGGGTGGTGTTACAGAGTCAGTCCTCAGAACCCCTTCACACCACAACTCCCCTTTACAGCACAGTCCCCCCCCCCTTTATATCAGTGTACACAATCCCCCTTTACATCACAGTTCCCCCTTTATAGCAGTTACACTATGTCCACAGTTCCCTTTTCCATCACAGCCCCCTTTCTATTACAGTTCCCCTTTACAGTGCAGTCCCCTTTACATTACAAAGTAATGTAAAGTGGAACTGTGACGTAAAGGGGGCTGCACTATAAATGGGTATTGTAATGATTACAGTGTCCCTTTACAGTAGTCCCCTTTATGTCACAGGACTCCTTTACAGTGCAGTCCCCTTTAAATTACAATTCCTCTTTACAGTGCAGTCCCCTTTACATTACAATTCCCCTAGCAATCCCCCCCTCCCCATCACAGTGCCCCTTGCAGTCATGCGCCTCCTCTGCTTTCCTCTCCTACTCTCACTGTCCCCTTTTCAATCTTTGCCTCCCTTGTACAGTCCTACCTTCGGCAGGACAGAGGCATTTATCAGCCTGTGTGTCCTCTCCTGGGTCTCCCGCCCAGCCACCAATGTCATCCTATCAGCAAGGCAGTGGTCAGGACGAGCTGGATGGAGGGTGGGAGCTGCCCAACTTATCATGTTAAAGTTCCTTTAGTTTTTTAGTTTATTAAAAGTCAGCAGCTATAAAAAGTGTAGCTGCTGACTTTTAATAAACAGGCACTTACCTGTCCAATTGTCCAGCGATGCGGGCGCCCGGAGCCTCGCTCCTCTCCCCCTCCTCTCTGTGGCACCCTCATAGCAACTGTGGGCACCCGGCCTTGACAGCTCACGACTTCACGGCCGGGGTGTGTACTGTGCATGCGCGAATCACGCTTCGCTCTGCTATTGTCCAGGCAATCTTCTGGGACCTGTGACATGTCCCAGAAGATTGCTGTCAGGGAGGGTGCGCCTAGGGTGAGAGGAGGAGTCGCCTAGGTGGCCAAGAAGAGGAAGGAGGAAGTGGGACAGGAAATCCCACTAAAAAGAAGGTGACCACCCCCCCCCCCCCCCCAAAAAAAAAAAATTGCCAAATGTGGCATGTAAGGGGGCGAGGAGAGGAACTCCGCTTTTAAAATGAAAAGACTCCCACTCTCTGTCCAGATCTCCAGCTCCTCCTGCCCCACTTGGGTGGTTTCTTACATGTTCCCTCAGTCAGTGTTAGTTATTGACAGAGAGCTTAGAAAAGTCATTCTTTTCCTGCACTTCTAAAGATTGGAAAAACATCTTCTGTACTGCAGTTAGCTGAAGTAAAATTGTGTTGGATTCAATCTCTGTGTTTTATAGATGAGTAATGCCCCGTACACACGGTCGGACTTTGTTCGGACATTCCGACAACAAAATCCCAGGATTTTTTCCGACGGATGTTGGCTCAAACTTGTCTTGCATACACACGGTCACACAAAGTTGTCGGAAAATCCGATCGTTCTAAACGCGGTGACGTAAAACACGTACGTCGGGACTATAAACGGGGCAGTGGCCAATAGCTTTCATCTCTTTATTTATTCTGAGCATGCGTGGCACTTTGTCCGTCGGATTTGTGTACACACGATCGGAATTTCCGACAATGGATTTTGTTGTTGGAAAATTTTATATCCTGCTCTCAAACTTTGTGTGTCGGAAAATCCGATGGAAAATGTGTGATGGAGCCTCCACACGGTCGGAATCCGACCGTGTGTACGGGGCATTAGGCTGCCTGTGGATCGTGCCAAGTCGGCAGGTGACCATACTGTCCAGACAGGCTGGGACTGAGGAGGTATGTCAATGCAGAAAGTGTTTTGAAACAGAACAGTAACAACATCTGCTTCTGCTAACCCTTTATGATTTTTCTTAGGGCTCCCCCTACAGGCCAGGTGCCTTGGTGAACCAGGGGACTTCTATGGGCATAGAATTTTTCCATACTGGTGTTATTTCTATGTGCAGTATCTATATATGATTTATCTGTGGTTGTGCGGGACAGCATAGTCCTAAAATATATACATATATATATACATTGTTTTGTAATTATTTATGTAAACAACTGTATATCTATTATTTATCTAATTGTAAATATTTTTTTTTTCAAACAGACAATCTGACCATGTTATATTTCACAACATTAACCCAGTCCTGAAGAACCATGAACTTGAAACTCGTTGCCATTTGTTGGCAGGCAACATGTTTTTTTCTAATGTATGATGTTTCTGAACTGTGAAATTTGGTTACACCTAGCCTGGATACTGTTGGGGGTAGCCTGGAATGCCAGTACAGAAGGTTTACCCAGCAGGGCGTATGTAACTGAAGAATGCATATCAGAACCTTCATCTGGAAGAAAGAAGGAGTCACGCATACCCCCTGGCGGTGGAGTATGGGATAGGAGAGCTTTGCTTCAAACCACCCGGTGTAATGAAGATTAAAAGTGCCTAAATACCATGACTGTAAACAAAGCTTCAAAGACCAGCTGCTGTTGGAATGTTGACCTGGGTCAAAGCAGTGGTTCATGGACTAATGCTGCCCCTTGTGGAGAATACAGCATGCTTCCTGGAAGGACGGCCTCTTATGGATGTTTTATTGGACAGGCGGGCAAAGGGTGTTTGTGTGGGAGGTGTCTGAGTGCGATTTAAAAGGTAATGGCCAGCTAGAGTTCTTCCTCTTTTCCTTGGAGCCTAGCGGGCATACAGAGCCTGAAAGGAAGGGCTTACGGTATTGTATCGCCTCTGCCCTTTTATTTTATATGCTCTGTAGTATTCTTTTAGTGTTTTATGTTAGCATTTCTACTTTATTTGTAAATAAATGAGATCCTTGCTCATATAGTTTCAATATAATTTTGATACAATTCATTATGTATTTTTTATTAATTTGTTATTTGTTTCTTGTTGCTAAATTCAAAGTCCCTTTTTTTTTGCTACATTTTGCTTTTTGGGTTTAAAGTAATGAAGAACCTGACTGAGCACCCCCATGCATCTTTGTAGCAAAGGATAAAAGAGACACAGTGATCACAAAGCACATAGAAGAGTATTAACCGCTTCCTGACTGTAGGACATCCATGGATGTTCTTAGGTTGAAGTGGTTATACCAGGATGATGTCTGCAGCTACAGGCATCATCCGGTATCTTTTTTTTCAGCCAGCGATTCCTTTTTTTTTGTAAAAGCCATCCTAGCGGCTGATTAGCCGCTGCATTGCTTTTACATCTCCCCCAGCCTCCCACCGACGCCTCTCCGGGATCTCCCGTGTGATCGCCTGGGATCCAATGCGGTGCTTCCACTGGGTTACCACAGAGCTGACCATCGACCAGATGGTCCCCGGAAAGGCAGCTATCAGAAATTTTTTAACACCTTTAGGCCTGGCCCCCCCAGGGCCTGACCACCAACATTTCCCAGGCCCCCCCCCCCCCCCACTGGCTGTCTCACCGAATCCGCCCACTGGCCACCCCACTGAGTCCTTCAGTGCTCCCACTTTTATTTTAACACTCTTAAAACTTATTATATGAAAAGTGTATTACATTGGCATGGCATAGATGCATTGTGGAGAGGGATGGATGGTGCTGGGTGTGGATGGGGATGCATTGTGCAGAGGGATAGATGGTGCTGGGTGTGGATGGGGATGCATTGTGCAGAGGGATAGATGGTGCTGGGTGTGGATGCATTGTGGAGAGGGATGGATGGTGCTGGGTGTGGATGGGGATGCATTGTAGAGAGGGATGGGTGGTGCTGGGTGTGGATGAGGATGCATTGTGGAGAGGGATGGATGGTGCTGGATGTGGATGGGGATGCATTGTGCAGAGGGATGGATGGTGCTGGATGTGGATGCATTGTGGAGAGGGATGGATGGTGCTGGGTGTGGATGGGGATGCATTGTGCAGAGGGATAGATGGTGCTGGGTGTGGATGCATTGTGGAGAGGGATGGATGGTGCTAGGTGTGGATGGGGATGCATTGTGCAGAGGGATGGATGGTGTTGGGTGTGGATGCATTGTGGAGAGGGATGGATGGATGGTGCTGGGTGTGGATGGGGATGCATTGTGCAGAGGGATGGATGGTTATGGGTGTAGATGGGGATGCATTGTGCAGAGGAATGGATGGTGCTGGGTGTGGATGGGGATGCATTGTGCAGAGGGATGGATGGTGCTGAGTGGGGATGGGGATGCATTGTGGAGAGGGATGGATGGTGCTGGGTGTGGATGGGGATGCATTGTGGAGAGGGATGGATGGTGCTGGGTGTGGATGGGGATGCATTGTGCAGAGGGATGGATGGTGCTGAGTGGGGATGCATTGTGGAGAGGGATGGATGGTGCTGGGTGTGGATGGGGATGCATTGTGCAGAGGGATAGATGGTGCTGGGTGTGGATGCATTGTGGAGAGGGATGGATGGTGCTGCGTGTGGATGGGGATGCATTGTGGAGAGGGATGGATGGTGCTGGGTGTGGATGCATTGTGGAGAGGGATTGATGGATGGCGCTGGGTGTGGATGGGGATGCATTGTGCAGAGGGATGGATGGTGCTGGGTGTGGATGCATTGTGGAGAGGGATGGATGGATGGTGCTGGGTGTGGATTGGGGATGCATTGTGGACAGGGATGGATGGTGCTGGGGGTGGATAGGGATGCATTGTGCAGAGGGATGGATGGTGCTGGGTGTGGATGGGGATGCATTGTGCAGAGGGATGGATGGTGCTGGGTGTGGATGGGGATGCATTGTGCAGAGGGATGGATGGTGCTGAGTGTGGATGCATTGTGGACAGGGATGGATGGATGGTGCTGGGTGGGGATGCATTGTGGACAGGGATGGATGGTGCTGGGTGTGGATGGAGATGCATTGTGCACGGCCGCCGCGGTACTGAGGAGCCAAAGCGCATGCCCGGCGGCCGCGATGTCCGCTGGTCACCCACGATCTCTCCTGACAGAGCCAGAACGAGAATCTGTGTGTGTGTAAACACACAAATCCACGTTCTGGCAGGGGAAATGAGACAGATCATGTGTTCCTAGTATATAGGAACACCGATCGATCTCCTCCCCCGGGCAGTCCCATCCCCCTACAGTTAGAACACGCTGAGGAAACACATTTAACCCCTTGATCGCCCCCTAGTGTTAACCCCTTCCCTGCCAGTGACATTTATACAGTAATCAATGACTATTTTTAGCTCGCTGTATAAATGGCAGTGGACCCAAAAAAGTGTCAAAAGTGTCCGATCTGTCCGCCGCAATGTCGCAATCCCGATAATAACCGATAAAAAGATCACCGCCATTACTAGTAAAAAAAAATAATAATAAAAATGCCATAAATCTATCCCCTATTTTGTAGACGCTAACTTTTGTGCAAACCAATCAATATACGCTTATTGCAATTTTTTTTTTTTTTTTACCAAAAATATGTAGAAGGATATATATCCGCCTAAACTGAGGAAGAAATTATTATCTTTTTTTTTAATTTGGGGATATTTATTATAGCAAAAAGTCAAAAATATTGTTTTATTTTTTAAATTGTCGCACTTTTTTATTTATAACGCCAAAAATATAAACCGCAGAGGTGATCAAATATCACCAAAAATAGCTCTATTTGTGGGGAAAAAAGGACGTCAATTTTGTTTGGGTACAGTGTCGCACGACCGCGCAATTGTCAGTTAAATCGACGCAGTGCCGAATCGCAAAAAATGGCCCGGTCAGGAAGGGGGTAAATCCTTCCGGGGCTGAAGTGGTTAGGCAAAATCACACATCATCCAATCAAATTCCCTTTTCATTGCTTTAAAAGATTATATGAAATGTGTGTTTTATTCCTTAACCACTTTACGACCAGCCACCGCAGTTGTACTGCGGTAGGTTGGCTCTCCTGGGCGAATCGGCGGCATTATACGTCGGCCGCATTAAGAGCTCTAGGGGATGCAGGAGCCAATGCACGTGGCCAGTGGCCATGATGTCCGCTGGCTACCTGTGATCGCTCCTGAGAGAGACAGAATGGGGATCTGTCAATGTAAACAGACACTGTTTTGTCAGGGGAGGATAGACAGATCTGCTGTTACTAGTGATTAGGAACAGTGATCTCTCTCCTCATCCAGTCAGTACACTCCCCCCACAGTTAGAAATACCTCCCTAGGGAACACTTAACCCCTTGATCGCCCCCTAGTGTTAACAGTTTCCCTGCCTGTGACATTTATACAGTAATCAGTGGCTATTTATAGCACTAAATCACTGTATAAATGTCACTGGTCCCAAAAAAGTGTCAAAAGTGTCCGATCTGTCCGCCGCAATGTCGCAGTCCTGCTAAAAATCGCTGATCACTGCCATTACTAATAAAAAAAAAAAAGAAAAATGCCATAGATATATCCCCTATTTTGTAGACGCTATAACTTTTGGGCAAACCAATCCATATACACTTATTGGAATTTTTTACCAAAAATATGTACAAGAATGCATATTGGCCTAAACTGATGAAGAAATTCGTTTTTTTTTACTTTTTTTTGGATATTTATTATAGTAAAAAGTAAAAAATATTGTTTTTTTAAAAATTGTCCCCTTTTTTTGTTTATAGCGCAAAAAAATGAAAAAAAAAAATGAAAAAAACGCACGGGTGATCAAATACCACCAAAAGAAAGCTTTATTTGTGGGGAAAAAAGACATACATTTTGTTTGGGTACAGCGTCCCACGACCGCCGAATTGTCAGTTAAACCGACGCAGTGCCGTATCCCAAAAACGGCCTGGTCATTAGGGGGGCAAATCCATCGGGTCCTTAATTAGTTAAGATACCTTTTGTAGCGTTGGTTGTGAATTCATAAGATGAACCCAATAAGAGGTTTGCTTTCATTCACTTATTAGATTTGCTTTTCTCCAAATACGTAAATCAGGCCAAGGTCAGGCAATGAAAAGTGGCTGACATCACATCATTCAACCGATCCAGCATTTATCAAATCTATCCGGGATAAACACTCATTTTGTTTGGGAACTTAAACGTGGATGCACAGGTCAGCTGTGGTATAAAAATAACCGCGTGCAAAATAGGTTTCATTTACTGCAGCAATTCATCACACACCCTGCTCCCGCTATCGGAATGATTAACACATGTGGGAAAAACAATCTCATGGGGGGGGGGGGGGCTGGGGTTTTCGAATATTGTTGCATCATACAGTATGTATATGTTCCAGCTCGGACTGCTCTTATTTTAAGCCTTGCGTGCCAGTCTCACTTTTGGCAGACATCTGAAATTCTATAAACTGGCTGTCTCATCTGTGTTAATCATGCGTCTTCTGGAGACATAAGCAACAAGACAGGCATCCCAACCTGCAAAAATTCATTTCAGGGAGGTGGCGCTTTGTGCCCGCAACCCGGAAGGGGGTGGAGGGTGGGTGGTATGTGGCAGTGGACGGTGTCAGTCATTTTTTTATTTTTAATAATTGATTTTTTTACAATTTCATTTGTTTTTAATTGTTTTTCACAATGCTTTTTGGGGGAGGGGGTTGGGGCAGTGGACAGTGTTGGTAGGGCAGGGGAGAGTGGTGTCAGTAGTTTTTTTTAATTTTTTTACACTTTTTCATTTTTTAAAAATTTTTTTACAATATTTTTTTTAATATTTGGGGGGGGGGGGGGGCTTTGGTGAGATGTCAGGGGCCTAAACAGAACAAAGGGACTGAGGACACAGATTCCCCAGACCCTTTCTCAGCACTAAAGATGAATGAACAGGAGACAGAGGCTTTATTTTATTTATTTATTTTTTTTAAGTGAAAAAAAAAATTTGTATAAAATAAATAATAATAATAATAAAAAAAAATCAGTGCCCCCGTCCCACCGTCCTTATGCGCAAATGCAAAGACATACGTTACTACTGCATGCATATGCAAACGGTGATCGCACCACATATGTGAGGTACTGTCACGAACGTCAGAGAGACAGCAATAATTCTAGCACCAGTCCTCCTGAAGTGGATTGTGTCTCATGTTTTCCTTTTTTTTTTCTTTTTTTTTTTTCACGTGGACTCTTTTGTGGTTTTGGATTTGTTTTTACACCTCAATCGGGGAGAGTGTATATGCTTTTCACTTATTATTCATTAATATGTATTTCATATAGTAGCGCGACCCTTTAATGTTAATAGATGAAATAGGTGAGAGAACTTTCTGGAAGAAAACTTTAGAGAGACATCATTTGGATCCTTCAGTTAGATTTTTCTGCTTCCATGCCTGGAGGACAGTGCAGAAAGGCGGGAGCGGATTCCACCTGTTTCATCTGTCTTCCTATAATAACTGCTGCATTGTAAGTGCCACATAGCCCATGCAAAGCAGTTCCATGTGCTACAATGACTGTCTCTCAAATTTTGAGAATTGCATTACTCTGCTGCAGTACAGAATGGCCATATCGCTTGTCTAAATAGGGGATAGTGTGATAGATGAACAAGGACTGTTCAGTTATATGCAGAGATACATACAGATAATTGCCTTACTGTAGTGTCTGCTAGATAAAGTAAATTGTTTGAGGAAGAAACTTACTCAAGGTGGCTCATCTTATTCAAATTTGATACCTTTTGTCTTTTAAAGCGTATATTACCTTAATTCAGTTACTACATTGTTGCTTTGGAAAGGAGCTTTTTTTATTTTTTTGCAGAATTGCTTAGAGCTCCAACACAGATCTGTGAACTCACCAATGCACAAGTTTGGCACTTTAAATATTATAGTTATCTTAGCTAGATAGGAGAAAGAGAACTACTAAATCACATTTGTTGATGTTTTAATACCAATACTGTGGTTGTTCTTTTGATTATTCAATTTGTTCTTCTGTTTGCATTAACCATTTTTCTTGTTTTCAGTGTGCAGCCACCATTGAATAAAGTTGCATATTATTTGGCTTTGTCTGTCTCACAGAATTTTGAGGGTGTCACTAGATTTATATAGGAGCTGTAATCACATACTTTTAAAATCCATCATCTATAGGAGTGCTACATTTGGGGGCTCATCCGGGATTTTAGCACAACCCACCTGATTTCTTTATGCCCAGTGTCCTATTTCCAAAAACTGCTGAACAGAGACTAGCCACTGAATTTTTTCATAAAGCAACACTTCTAGGTGTGTCTATCTCCTGTGTCCCTCACTGCACTCTGTGGCCCCTACTGCCAACCCTATGCCCCAACTGTGTTCTCTAGTAATGTGGAGGTCATTGGAGGAAGCACAGAGTACAGTGGGGGGCCAGGAAATAGAAACTCCTGGAAGTGTGGGCTTCTGATAAAACAGCACAGGATTCCTGTTCATCAAAGTGGAGTTGGCAGCAGGAGAGGCAAATATTTACTTTCTTCCTTTCAGATACAGCTAATATTTCATCAACAATTTTTGTGACAGAGGCACTTTAAAGCCACGAGAACAGGGGGCATTTCCTACCCCCTAGGACCGCTACTCTTAGTATTACCACACTCACTTGCAGCACTCAGTGAATATCTGAGTGCGGTTGCCAAACCTTTAAAGCGTTCGCAAAAACCCTGCTTTGTTATTTTTACCTGCAGGTAAGCCTATAATAAGGCTTACCTGTAGGTAAATAAATATCTCCTAAACGTGCACGTTTTAGGAGATATTCACCCTGCGTGCAGCCGCTGACATCAGCGGCGCATACGTTCTGAAGGTCTGGCGTACCACGCCGGAACTTCTGAGCTTCTTGCCGGAACCAAGGGCTCCTGTGCTTGTGAAGTCATCACGGCTCCAACCACTCACAGCACCGGAGTCTGCGATCCCAGCAGGAAGGATGCGAGAAGATGTCAGCCCTCTCAGTGGTGACCTTTTGAGGGCTTCATTTTAAGGTGAGTATTTCATAATGTGCTAGTATGTGATGCATACTTCTTTTTTTTCCTTCAGTGGTTTACAACCGCTTTAACTCCTCCAGAACACATTTCATCTACACGATGACCTGGCGTTAGCCCTTCAGGCTCTAGTCTCATTATGTCCCTCAAATCTTCTTTTAGAAGTTTAGTCTTCTCTGACTCCTGAACCCTAATGGCGCTATCTAGAGGCGTAGAGAAGAGTTATCATTTTGCAGCACCCTGGAGTTTAAGCAGGGTTACTCCTCAAAATGTACTTGCCAGGAATAGTCATCTTGGCTAATTGTTAGAGATCAAATGATTTCTCCCTAAGTTTGGCCTTGTTGCATTTTTCACTTTTACCACTAGGTGGCCGGGTACTTGGTGGTACTAGATACGAGAAGGGCAATGCAAGGTCAGATTATGGGTATATGGGGTATCTGAGCCAATGGGCAGGGGTTTTCTTAAATCCTTTGGCCTGCTAGGAGAACCTATATATTTGGGTGGAGTAAGGTAATCTGTGTTCTGTGCCACCTGGACGGCTGTCTGGGTGGACATGTGTTGTATTTCCCAGGCTGCTAGGCCGGAGTTTGGGGCTGTCCCTGGCACATCTGACGGCTAGGCTGTCTGAGGGCCTATCCAGAAGCAAGAAAGCAGCGCAGGGTTGGGATTGCAGCTTGCAGTCCAACCAGAAGTGACGGTTTTGCCGGCCGGAGAACCTGTCGTGATTGGAGGTAGAAGAGAAAGCTGTCACCACTAAGGGACCATCCACCTTATTACCAGGGACCACAGTGAGTAACTGAAGCAAGTCCCGGAGCAGAATTCTCATTAACCGGGGACGGTGAAGAATCAGGAAACTTCAGTGGGTATCAATCCAGTGACCCAGCCAGAGGAGGTGACGCTTGCAGAGCAGCCTTGTGTATCAAGCTAGGGACCAAGCAGGCCGTTGGGGTGAAGCTTGAGAGTTATCTTGAGTGCCAAGCTAGGGACCCAGCAGAGAAGCGGGGGTGACGCTTGAGGAAGATACCACCGTGAAGATTGGAGGAGCTCAAGGGATTCAGTGGCAGTGAATCAGAGGGTCTAGTGAGAGACTGGGAGCTCAGTGGTCTGAAGAACTCCAAGGAGTGATTGCAGTGGAAGTGGAGGAACTGTTACGCTTTGTGTTAGGAACTGTTAAAGACTGTTGCCATAGGAGACAGCATTCCTACACATGCAGATGTGGCATTTTGCTGGATGCCTTTCCCTGCATGGCTGTCCTGTTGAAGTCTCGGAGTCTGCCAATTGAACTTGCAACTACCTGGCCCAAACCCTCTCTTTCCCAAAAAAGTTTGTTAAGAGAAATAAACTCTCTTTTGCACTCAAAAAGTGTCTGGCGCCCAACAACTTTAACTACTTTGCACCCACCATGCCTCACAACCCACCATATACAGAAGGATTTCAGCTGTCTTTGGCCCTGGAAGTTCTCATTAGACTGAAGGAGGCCTGGGACCTTGCTACAATTTCTTTGTCTGACTATGGAAATGGCTTGTGTACATGATCATTGTTTTCCTGCATTTGACCTGTGTACACAATACCTTTTGTAACTGATGTGCTGGCACAGACAGTCCCCAAACTCTGCTTTCAGTGCCTTCAATGAGGATAGTGTAGCTGGAGTAACTGGACTCCACTCAGGGGCGGACTGACAACTCATGGGGCCCCTGGGCAATAGGAGATTATGGGGCCCCCAGGCAATCAGAGATTATGGGGCCACATAGTATACACACACACACAGTATACAATCACACAGTATACACATACATGTACACACAGTATACACAGTGTCCCTGGTCCATACTGTCTATTGGCTGTCCCTGGTCCATACTGTCCCTGGTTTTACTGAGGCTGGCAACCCTGATGGGGCCCCCTAGTGGCCCAGGGCCCTCGGGCAGTGCCCGAGTGGCTCAATAGTCAGTCCGCCCCTGACTCCACTTACTTGTCTGGATGCGATACAACTTTTTACGGGAACACTTGTAACTCACAAATATAACAGGATGATTATAACTCATGATCAGTAGATCAGGTTATCAGGCTTGGCACTACAACATTAACTGGAACTTGGATGCGCAGCAAGTAGTTTGACAACTCCCATAACCAGTCTGTCACATCAATGCAGCACACTCAAAGGGGTTGATTTAGTAAAGGCAAATAGACTGTTTATTTTGCAAGGGAAGTTGCACTTTGCAAGGGAATTTTTTTTAGTGCTTAATGAATGTGGTTAAATTTCGCTTTGCATTAAATATCAAATCACATGCAAGAAAAATAAAAAACAGCATTTTTGCTTGCACATGTTCGGATGGTGGGAGTCAGCAGCACTTGACCTTATTCACTAAGCTCTAGGGAAAATTCCTTTGCAAGGTGAAAATTCCCTTGCAAAGAAAACGGTCTATTTGCCTTCAGTAAATCAAACCCATAGAAATGGGAAAACAGGTACAGCCAGATGTGCTCTCACTTGCTTATTAGGTCTTGGACTTGCTTATAAGCTGTATGTAGCCTCTCTCTCCCACTCTGCCTCTGGACAATCTAAGCTACTGTATCCCTGGGGGAATGATAATAATGAAAGATAATCAAAGACTGCTACTGTGCAATTCCAGGAGAGAGAAAACATACAACTTCCATCATACATCTGTAATCAATCAACTATTCTTAAGATGCTAGCTAGTACACTGATCAACTATTCTGCTAGTTGCTAGCCGCTATACTGATCCTTTGGCCTCCTTACTTTCTGGCCTAGAATAAGTACCGTATATACTCGAGTATAGGTCGATCCGAATATAAGCCGAGGCCCCTAATTTACCAAAAAAAAAATGGGAAAAACTAATTGACCCGAGTGTAATACGAGGGTGAGAAATGCAGCACCTACTGTAAGTGGAAAAAGAGTCTCAACAATGCCCATCTGCAGCTGCATGTCTCCCTGTGTCTTGTGCATGTGTCCCTGTGTCCTGTGCAACCTACCTGTGTCCTGTGCATGTGTCACCTACCTGTGTCCTGTGTCCTGTGCAACCTACCTGTGTCCTGTGCATGTGTCACCTACCTGTGTCCTGTGCATGTGTCACCTACCTGTGTTCTGTGCATGTGTCACCTACCTGTGTCCTGTGCATGTGTCACCTACCTGTGTCCTGTGCATGTGTCACCTACCTGTGTCCTGTGCATGTGTCACCTACCTGTGTCCTGTGCATGTGTCACCTACCTGTGTCCTGTGCATGTGTCACCTACCTGTGTCCTGCGCATGTGTCCCTGTGGCGATCTGCATCCTCCGTGTGCCGCTGTGCACCGATCAGCGTGTGATAACATTCGGCGGCCATTCCACTGTTCAAAAGCCACGCCTCCTACTCGTCTGTGATAGGCAGAACACTCCATTTCCCAGCATTCAGCGGTCAGCCTGTCATGGACATCCTCTCATCCTCATACCACGGACGAGGATGAGAGGGTGTCCATGATAGGCTGAATGCTGGGAAATGGAGTGTTCTGCCTATCATAGACGAGGAGGCGCGGCTTTTGAACAGTGGAATGGCCGCAGTCTGTCTGCATGACACGCTGATCATGCAGACAGACGGCAATGACTCGAGTATAAGTCGAGGGGGGGCACTTTCAGCCCAAAAAAAGGGCTGAAAATCTCAGCTTATACTCGAGTATATACGGTACACAGAACAGTGAAGGCACTATCTGCATACTTGTTTGAAAGTCGCTGTCTTAAAGTATTGATGTAAGCAAGTTGCATGACAGCCAGGGAATGTAGCTTTCATTGGTCTTTAAGGATTTTATTGTTGCCAGTAATTTAGGTTTAAAACAACCCTCACTTATTTCTGTAGCTAAAGACACTGTGAAGCAATTCATCCTCAAAATTCACAGAAGTTAACCTGTTTGTACAGGGTGAACAGATTGTGCTGCCATAAAGGAGAAAAGTCATGGGTCAGCAAGTAGTTTATTGAATCACAACAATAACATCTGTCCTTCACCAAATCCAGTCAGATTCCCCTTGGATTTTTTTCTGGCTTTCCAAAAATATTCAGGATTTTTTTTGGGAAGTAATAATTTTCTTCTCCTTTTTAAAGAAGAACTTAAAGTGTTACTAAACCCACAACAGTAAAATCAGTCTGTATATACAGTAAAGCATGCTTGTTATACTTACTGTGGAAACTAAGGGGTTAATCCTCTGCATTGGTGTTTGAACCCATCTCCTCTGATCCTCACCTTCTTCCTTTGTCCCTCTCTTGATAGAGTGGAGCCTTGGGGGCACTCTGCACATGTTCAGTTTGGTGTGTTTTGCTAGAGAGTTTTTTCTTCTTGGGAGGGTGCACGTAATCAGCACAGGGCCAATCAGCACTGTCCAGATAGAAGGTCAGGGGCCCTGCAGCCTCATAGGACAGTATGAGTAGAATGAAAACTCCTCCTACAAGTTTTAACCAGACACTGGTAGAAGTCACAAAACTGCTATATACTGCTGATGAGAAAAGGTTTCTAGCAGTTACTTATTTACTAAAACTATTTCATTTCCATGTTCTGTGTACTGTGGGAGAACAGATATAGGGTCCTGGGTTTAGTAACACTTTAAGTATGCCTAACACCCCCCCCCCCCCCGAAAAAAAAAATCCCTAACACTTGTCCCACTCATAAAAAATACTTGCAAGACTTACAGCATCTCGCAAACGGCTCCTATGGTGGCTACATCACACATCAGGCAGTTTGCGAGATATCAAGCATGTGCAACAAAGTTATTCCAACTTTTCTGGGATTCCTCCTCATTATGCCTGTAAAATCAGAAACTGCCCATGGCGTCATTTTAGAAGTCATTGCTAAACAATACTTGCCACTATAGAAGGAAAGACATAAGAGCCAAGGCTGCCCAGCGAAATTTTACAGAATCTGGAGAGCCTCATTCGATTCCCAACAGACAACTTGATTGTAGCAAACAATGGTAATGCTCTTCTCCCATACTTCCCTGATTAACTCATGGTTGCAGCTCTTGGCCAGGAGGGTGTGATAGGAGACATTGCTCCTCCTGGATGGAGCGCTGTGAGCCAGTGGCGGTCTTGTGGGGTCGCAGGTCCCCCTCTTCTTATCTATTAAGATGATTGAGAGATGCTTATTTTCCTTCTTAGGGTTATTATCCTCTTTTATCTGGTATGGCCCCTGGAGATCTATGAGTTCTGCCTGCTCTACTGTCTACTTAACCACTTCAGCCCCGGAAGGATTTACCCCCTTCCTGACCAGAGCACTTTTTACAATTCGGCACTGCGTCGCTTTAACTGCTAATTGCGCGGTCATGCAATGCTCTACTCAAACGAAATTTGCGTCCTTTTCTTCCCACAAATAGAGCTTTCTTTTGATGGTATTTGATCACCTCTGCCGTTTTTATTTTTTGCGCTATAAACGGAAAAAGACTGAAAATTTTGAAAAAAAATGATATTTTCTACTTTTTGTTATAAAAAAAATCCAATAAACTAAATTTTAGTCATACATTTAGGCCAAAATGTATTCGGCCACATGTCTTTGGTAAAAAAAATGTCAATAAGCGTATATTTATTGGTTTGCGCAAAAGTTATAGCGTCTACAAACTAGGGTACATTTTCTGGAATTTACACAGCTTTTAGTTTATGACTGCCTATGTCATTTCTTGAGGTGCTAAAATGGCAGGGCAGTACAAAACCCCCCCAAATGACCCCATTTTGGAAAGTAGACACCCCAAGGAAATTGCTGAGAGGCATGTTGAACCCATTGAATATTTTTTTTTTTTGTCCCAAGTGATTGAATAATGACAAAAAAAAAAAAAAAAATTTACAAAAAGTTGTCACTAAATGATATATTGCTCACACAGGCCATGGGCATATGTGGAATTGCACCCCAAAATACATTCAGCTGCTTCTCCTGAGTACGGGGATACCACATGTGTGGCACTTTTTGGGAGCCTAGCCGCGTACGGGGCCCCGAAAACCCAGCACCACCTTCAGGATTTCTAAGGGCATACATTTTTGATTTTACTCCTCACTACCTATCACAGTTTTGAAGGCCATAAAATGCCAAGATGGCACAAACCCCCCCCAAATGACCCCATTTTGGAAAGTAGACACCCCAAGCTATTTGCTGAGAGGCATGGTGAGTATTTTGCAGCTCTCATTTGTTTTTGAAAATGAAGAAAGACCAGAAAAAAAAATTTTTTTTTTCTTTTTTCAATTTTCAAAACTTTGTGACAAAAAGTGAGGTCTGCAAAATACTCACTATACCTCTCAGCAAATAGCTTGGGGTGTCTACTTTCCAAAATGGGGTCATTTGGGGGGGGGGTTTGTGCCACCTGGGCATTCCATGGCCTCCTAAACTGTGATAGGCAGTGAAGAGTGAAATCAAAAATTTACGGCCTTAGAAAGCCTGAAGGCGGTGCTTGGTTTTTGGGGTCCCGTGCGCGGCTAGGCTCCCAAAAAGTCCCACACATGTGGTATCCCCGTACTCAGGAGAAGCAACAGAATTTATTTTGGGGTGTAATTTCACATATTCCCATGGCACGTTTGAGCAATATAACATTTAGTGACAACTTTGTGCAAAAAAAAAAAAAAAAATTTGTCTCTTTCCCGCTACTTGTGTCACAATATAAAATATTCCATGGACTCGACATGCCTCTCAGCAAATAGCTTGGGGTGTCTACTTTCCAAAATGGGGTCATTTGGGGGGGGGTTTGAACTATCCTGGCATTTTATGCACAACATTTAGAAGCTTATGTCACACATCACCCACTCTTCTAACCACTTGAAGACAAAGCCCTTTCTGACACTTTTTGATTACATGAAAAAATTATTTTTTTTTGCAAGAAAATTACTTTGAACCCCCAAACATTATATATTATTTTAAAGCAAATGCCCTACAGATTAAAATGGTGGGTGTTTCATTTTTTTTTTTTCACACAGTATTTGCGCAGCGATTTTCAAACGCATTTTTTGGGGAAAAAACACACTTTTTTAAATTTTAATGCACTAAAACACACTATATTGCCCAAATGTTTGATGAAATAAAAAAGATGATCTTAGGCCGAGTACATGGATACCAAACATGACATGCTTTAAAATTGCGCACAAACGTGCAGTGGCAACAAAATTAATACATTTTTAAAAGCCTTTAAAAGCCTTTACAGGTTACCACTTTAGATTTACAGAGGAGGTCTACTGCTAAAATTACTGCCCTCGATCTGACCTTCGCGGTGATACCTCACATGCATGGTGCAATTGCTGTTTACATTTGACGCCAGACCGCCGCTTGCGTTCGCCTTAGCGCGAGAGCAGGGGGGACAGGGGTGCTTTTTATTTATTTATTTTTTTTCTTTATTATTTTTTTGCTTTTTTATCTTATTTTTAAACTGTTCCTTTCATTTTTTTTTTTTAAATCATTTTTATTGTTATCTCAGGGAATGTAAATATCCCCTATGATAGAAATAGGTAGTGACAGGTACTCTTTTTTGAAAAAATTGGGGTCTATTAGACCCTAGATCTCTCCTCTGCCCTCAAAGCATCTGACCACACCAAGATCGGTGTGATAAAATGCTCCCCCAATTTCCCAATGGCGCTATTTACATCCGGCGAAATCTAAGTCATAAAATGCTCGTAGCTTCCGGTTTCTTAGGCCATAGAGATGTTTGGAGCCACTCTGGTCTCTGATCAGCTCTATGGTCAGCTGGCTGAATCACCGGCTGCATTCTCAGGTTCCCTGTTGAGACAGGAGAGCCAGAGAAAAACACGGAAGACGGTGGGGGGGGGGGCATTCCCTCCCACTGCTTGTAAAAGCAGTCTAGAGGCTAATTAGCCGCTAGGATTGCTTTTACATGAAAGCCGACCGCTGGCTAAAAAGAATGATACCAAGATGATACCTAAACCTGCAGGCATCATTCTGGTATAACCACTCAAAGTCGTGAATGGCGTACCTGAAGACAAAAAAATGGTTAACAATAAAGCACAGTAAACGGTAAAGTATAAAAAATTGCATACCTGAAAAGCAAACATGATAAAACATAATAACAATAAAACATTGCAGAATAGAATACAGTAAAAAAGAGCAGAACAATAGAGAGAGAGAATAGAGAGAGAGAACAATAAAACGACAACTATTTTTTTTTATTTTTGTTTGTGTTTTTTTTTTTTTTTACACTTTTTTTTTGTAACTGTAACTTTTATAACTGTAACCGCTTCCAGGTTCGGGTCTCTCAAAATGCGATGGCATCTTGGGAGACCCTGTGAAAGTGTGCCTAGTCTGTGCAATGCTGTACCCTACGCTAATACTCAACTAGTGAATGGTAGCGTTCAAAACATTCACCAATGCAAAGACCAGGATTGTCAGGACAGGAGGGACAATAATAGCGGGTGTCAGGCCTATATCCGCGCTTGCTGCAGACACAACATCTTTTTTGGGGGGGTTCGTTGGGTAGGGGTACTCGGGAGGATATATAAATGCCTCTCATGCAGCCGACTGCATTTGGTTGGGGATGTGAATGGGGGAAGTACGGGCGCTGCAGAAGCGGTGGGTTCCCAATTAGGATTGGCGAATGCAGCAGGAAGGGCATTATGGGCACGACGGGCCTGTGTTTGTCTTTTTGGTGGCAGCGGGACACTACTTGTGCTTGCCACCTCACCAGCTTGAACTGCACTTATGGGACTCGCCACGTCACCAAGTGTTACTGCAGTGCTGGTTTGACTACGACCGGGGTGTACTAGGCCGCTGGTGCTTGCCAGTTCACCAAAACGCTACAAAAAAAGTGACAGTGATCGATCGATACTGCACTTGGGTGGGCTGGGCTGGGCCGGGCGGAGGGGCAAAACGCAGGTGCTAGCAGGTATCTGGGCTGATCCCGCTAACACTGCGTTTTTGGGAACCCTAAACTGCTGGGGACGCCAGTATAGATCTGATCGGATCAGATATTGATGCGTTCAGATACTATACCACTAAGGGAGGTGTACGGTGCGTGTACGGTGCGTGCATGGGTGTTCGCGGTACTGGTGCTAATCTGACGCTGCCTAGGGCGACGCATATCACCGCCGGGCGATCAGGGGGCTAAACCTTTTTTCGGTAATAAACGGCGGGTGCCCTGACACTATAAAAAATAAACAAACTAACCAGCGTCACCCGTAACGGTTATACGGTGATCAGTGGTAAAAGGGTTAACTAGGGGGCCATCAAGGGGTTAAAACATTTATTAGATAGTATATGGGGGTCCCTGTCGCTATAAAACACTGACGGCGAACCTAAATATTTACGTCCCTAACTAGCGTCACCAGCGACACTAATACAGCGATCAGAAAAATGATCGCTTAGCGACACTGGCGACAGGGGGTAATCAAGGGGTTAAAACTTTATTAGGGGGGGGGGTAAGGGGGGTACCCTAGACCCACAGGGGCTAAACTTTTATTTGGTAATAAACGGCGGGTGCCCTGACACTATAAAAAATAAACAAACTAACCAGCGTCACCCGTAACGGTTATACGGTGATCAGTGGTGAAAGGGTTAACTAGGGGGCAATCAAGGGGTTAAAACATTTATTAGGTAGTATATGGGGGTCCCTGTCGCTATAAAACGCTGACGGCGAACCTAAATATTTACGTCCCTAACTAGCGTCACCAGCGACACTAATACAGCGATCAGAAAAATGATCGCTTAGCGACACTGGTGACGGGGGGTGATCAAGGGGTTAAAACTTTATTAGGGGGGGTTAGGGGGGTACCCTAGACCTACAGGGGGGTAACAGTCACTACCCTAACACTGCTAACTGTCACAAACTGACACTATGCAGTAATCAGGAAAAAAAAAACAAAAAAAACAAAAAACCTGCTTGGTGTCAGTTTGTGACAGGGGGGGGGGGATCGGGGGGGGATCGGGGGGGGATCGGGGGGGGATCGGGGGTGTAAGGTATGCCTGGCATGTTCTACTGTGTGTGTGTGAGTGTTGGTGCACTTACATGTCATCTCCCCTCGGCGCTGGAACGGAAACTCCCGAGCCGAGGAGAGATGACATCACATCCTCTGCCTCTGTGTACTATACAGAGGCAGGGGATGTTTGTCATTGGCTGGGAGCGATCGCGAGGGGGGGGCCACGATCGGATGGCCTCCCCCTCGTCTCCCATCGCTTCCAACCAAATGCCGACCGCAGCTGGCACCGGGGGGGGTCCGATCGGACCCCCCACCCGCGGGAAGGCAATCACGTTTCAGGTACGTGATTTTGCCTGCCCGTGCCGCTCTGCTCACGTATATAGGCGTGAGGCGGTCGGCAAGTGGTTAACTGAAGACCTTCTCCTCCTAAACTTCCCCAATTACATGATCCCCCCATCCCCTGGCAAGCAACGAATCCCTCTGCTTCATCAGTGGACTGTGCCTTCGTGTCCTCACATCCAATGCAGGGGTATGGATCCTCTCTCAATCTTGATGATGTCAGAGGACTTTAGAGCTCCAGAGTGTAGGAGAGAAGGGGCTGCATGGCCAAGTCTAAGAGAGGGTAGGAGCCTGCTGCATGAGTTTTCTATGGCTTATTTCTTAGGCTTTCTTTTTTTTACCTAGTGATCCGCCAAGTAAGTCTGTTGTTTTTCAGCAGAACAAGCTGTTCTGCAGATGTAGTAGTCAAACCATTTACCACTGACAGGGGTGATTACAATTGTAGCACCCTCCTAGGTAGGTGCTCGAGAGAAAGTATAGTTTTTGGGTTTCCCTGCCTAACAGGGTGACTGTTATGTCGTTTTAGATGCTCTCTGCCTACCAGGGAGCAGTGATCCATTGATAGGGTCTGCTCATTGTGCTCAGGTGCTGCTCATGTTGTCTGCCTGTTTTGCACTGGTCCAATAGGACGAGACATATTGGACAGTGGGAGCAAACCTGGCAAATGGGAGCATAGGCAGAGTTACAGCCTTGGCCATTGGCAGAGAAAGTGCCTCATGGCATGCTGGGTGACTGTGCAGTGCCTTGCAAAAGTATTCACCCTCCCTTGGATGGATGGTGTTCTTTGGGTGATGTGATGTGTTGGGTTTGCGCCAGACATAGTGTTTTCTTTGATGGCCAAAAAGTTCAATTTTAGTCTCATCAGACCAGAGCACCTTCCTCCATACATTTTGGGAGTCTCCCACATGCCTTTTCGCAAACTAAAAACGTGCCATTTTGTTTTTTGCTGACAGTAATGTCTTTCTTCTGGCCACTCTGCCATAAAGCCCAACTCTATGGAGCGTACGGCTTATTGTCGTCCTATCTACAGATACTCCAGTCTCTGCTGTGGAACTCTGCAGCTCCTCCAGGGTTACCTTAGGTCTCTGTGCTGCCTCTCTGATTAATGCCCTCCTTGCCCTCTCCGTGAGTTTTGGTGTGCGGCCGTCTCTTGGCAGGTTTGCTGTTGTGCCATGTTCTTTCCATTTGGTTATGATAGATTTGATGGTGCTCCTAGGGATCATCAAAGATTTGGATATTTTTTTTATAACCTAACCCTGACTTGTACTTCTCAACAACATTGTCCCTTACTTGTTTGGAGAGTTCCTTGATCTTCATGGCAGTGTTTGGTTAGTGGTGCCTCTTGCTTAGGTGTTGCAGCCTCTGGGGCCTTTCAAAAAGGTGTGTATATGTAATGAAAGATCATGTGACACTTAGATTGCACACAGGTGGACATCATTTCACTAATTATGTGACTTCTGAAGGTATTTGGTTGCACCAGAGCTTTTTATGGACTTCATAACAAAGGGGGTGAATACATACGCACATGCCAATTATCAGTTTTTTATTTCTGAAAAATAGTTTTATATATATATTTTTCTAATTTTACTTCACCAACTTAGACTATTGTGTTCTGATCCATCACAAATAATTCAGATTAAGAAAAACATTGAACTAAAGGCTGTAATGTAACAAAATAGGTAAAAAGGCAAGCACATGTGCTCGGGATCTTCGGCCGGAGAGCGGGGTCCCGGAGGGAGGGGGCTGCTGCCCCTCCTCTGTGCTGCCATGCGGCCTCAGGTGGTTAACCTGAGGGCCAGAATTTAGGAAGCTGCAAGCCAGTGTGGAGCTGACCAGGGGGGAGACGCATCTAGAAGGATCTGTTTCTGACTACTGTGAGTACAGACCAGTGCTGGGACAAGGCCATTTGGTGCCCAGGGCGAAGATGACAAACTGCGCCCCCCCCCCCCATTTTTAAGAAGCAGCGGAAGCCAATCAGCAGGCAGTGTTAGCATAGGATGCGAACCCCCCCCCCCCCCCGCAGTGGAGGGGGTAAGGGTAGGGTGGAGGGAGGGGTGGAGAGCTGCCAATCACTGGGACGGAGCTGTCCTTTCTGTTTGTGACACTGATGATCAGGAGGAAGGGAGTGGAAAGGATGGGATAGGGGGTGGATATAAAGGCCAGTCTGTGTGCTGATCCCGTTCCGCCTAGTGACATGACAGAGATCTACTGTTCCCAGTGATCAGGAACAGCGATCTCTGTCATGTCCCAGTGAGCCCATCCCCCCCTACAGTTAGAACACACACAGGGAACACACTTAACCCCTTGAACGCCCCCTAGTGTTAACCCCTTCCCTGCCAGTGTCATTTTTACATTGATCAGTGCCTTTTTATAGAACTGATCACTGTAATAATGTCACTGGCCCCCAAAAAGTGTAATTTGGGGTCAGATTATGTCCGCCGCAATGTCGCAGTCCCACTAAAAATCGCAGCTTGCCGCCATTACTAGTAGAAACAATTTTAAAAAGTCCCTAAATCTATCCCATAGTTTGTAGACGCAATAAATTTTGCGCAAACCAATCAATATATGCCTATTGCGAAGAATACATATCGGCCTAAACTGATGAATAAATTTGTTTTTTTATATATTTTTTGGGGGATATGTCTTATAGCAGAAAGTAAAAAATGTTTTTCTTTTTTTAAATTGTTGGTCTTTTCTTTTGTTTATAGCGCAAAAAATAAAAACCGCAGAGGTGATCAAATACCACCAAAAGAAAGCTCTATTTGTGGGGAAAATGTTCAATTTTGTTTGGGTACAGCGTTGCACGACCGTGTAAATTTCAGTTAAAGCGACGCAGTGCCGTATCTCAAAAAATGGCCTGGTCATTAAGGGGGTAAATCCTTCCGGGGCTGAAGCAGTTAAAAGTGTTACTAAATCCACAACAGTAAATCAGTCTGTATATGCAGTAAAGCATGCTTGTTATACTCACCGTGGAACCTAAGGGGTTATTCCTCCGCATTGTGTAAGGTTGTTTGATTCTATCTTTTCTGATCCTCCCCTACTTCCACTGTCCCCAATCTGTCTGCTGATAGAACAGAGCCTTGGGGGCACTCTGCACATGCTCAGTTTGGTGTGCATTGTAGTTTGGGAGGGTGCATGTTATCAGCACCGGGCCAATCAGCACTGTCCAGACTGAAGGTCAGGGGTCCTGCAGCCTCATAGGACAGTCAAAAGAGAATGTAAACTCCTCCTACAAGCTTTAACCAGACAAGGATAGAAGTCACAAGACTGCTAAATACTGCTGATGGGAAAAGGTATTGAGCAGTTTATATTTACTAAAATAATTTGATTTCCATGTTCTGTGGGAGACCAGATATAGTGAATGCAGGGTGCTGGGTTTAGTAACCTTTAAATAAAGTATTTTAAGTAAGTCCTTTATTTAAAAAATAAGTCTACTAGAAGATAGATAGGGTCCCAGCGTTCTTCGACTCCCTGGTATCTCTGCCTACATTAACTTCTGAATTTCTTTTTCTTGGGAGAGTGCATGCGATCAGCACTGTCCAGACAGAGGTTCAGGGGTCCTGCAGCCTCATAGGACGGTCAGAGAAGAATGTAAACTCCTCCTAGAAGCTTTAACCAGTGCTCGGTTGGACACTGATAAAAGTAATAAGACTGCTATATACTGCTGATGAGAAAAGGTATTTAGTAGTTTATATTTACTAAAATAATTGCATTTCCATGTTCTGTGTACTGTGGGAGACCAGATATAGTGAATGCAGAGTCCTGGGTTTAGTAACACTTTAACAATTGTTAATGGGAGTATACAGAGTGCAGAGCTGAAGTATCCAGAGTGGGGGCACAGTAACACAGGAGGTGTGTTACTGGTCAGGTCACCAGTTTGAATGATTTGTCTCATTCCTATAAATGGATACATCTGGAAAAGAGCTTGTTTAAAAACAAAACAAAAAAACAACAGACTTACTAGTCAGATCACCAGATGAGAACAGAGGGAAAAAAGAGCCTAAAAAAAAAAAAAAAACAACTAATGCAGCCAACACATTTAATGATTGGTAAGTTGCAATATATTACATTTTTGGTTGTGGGTTTAATTAGGGTTGCCACTTGTCCGGGATTCACCCGGATAGTTCGGGTTTGGAATCATACGTCCGGGTTTCAAACTGCCTGAAACCCGGACACATGATTTAGACTAGACTATGGCTTCCTAGCAGGGTTGCTGGCTGCAGTTGTCTAAGCTGAGAGTGTCTGTTGCACTCTCTTTCACACCTTCCAAAGCCAGCACTAACAGTTGCCCCCACATACAGACGGGAGAGGAGAGAGGGCTTGATCTGCTCCTCTCCCCCCCCCCACCCCTTACCCTTTAAGTCTGCCCACACTCCAATCCCCGGCGCTGTGCCTCAGAAAAGGGAAGTGTGGGGCCAGAAATTTGAAGTCCAGCAGCCTCAGATACATCTGGATGAGAGGTGCCAAGGGGTGAGTGCGCTCACCATCCATCCCTGTCTGTCTCCCCCCTTCTCCCCCTGCCTCTGAGTGAGTACACTAAGGTAAATCAGGGTTCTCTGATGATGTAAAGGGGAACTCCGTGGACTCAGGGGCGGATCCAGAGCCTAGTCTCGGGAGGGGCACTGCCAGAAAATACATTTTTTTGGGGGTAAATTTAACGGGGAAATGGCTGGTGTTAGCACTTCAATCATCACGGCACCATGGTTGTTATGGTGTCAGGATGATTGAAGCGCATTATTACTATTATTACATGGTTATAAAAAATGAAATGGTTCAACTCACCATAGAATCAGTGGGAGCCCCGAGCGTGTCACTTGCCACTGTTATCTGCCACACGTTGGGGATTGTCACTTGCCACGTCACCTGTCACTAGATGCGGATTGTCACTTGCCACGTCCCATGCCACACGTTGCGGATTGTCACTTGCCACGTCCCATGCCACACGTTGCGGATTGTCACTTGCCACGTCCCATGCCACATGTTGCGGATTGTCACTTGCCACAAGTTGCAGATTGTCACATGCCACGTCCCATGCCACACATTGCGGATTGTCACTTGCCACGTCCCATGCCACACCTTGCAGATTGTCACATGCCACGTCCCATGCCACACATTGCGGATTGTCACTTGCCACGTCCCATGCCACACGTTGCGGATTGTCAACTACCACGTCCCATGCCACACGTTGCAGATTGTCACTTGCCACGTCCCATGCCATACGTTGCAGATTGCCACTTGCCACGTCCCATGCCACAGGTTGCGGATTGTCACTTGCCTGCTATAATTGTCTGCTGTGTCCCAGTCAGAGTCAGGCTTATTTAACTGGTGACCCCCTGTCATCAGTGCTGGGCAAGGAGGAATGGGCTGGCTGCTGCCACTGGGAGAGCGATGGGAGCAGAGCGAACACATGGCTCATCCTGAGCGGATGTGTCAGCGCTGCATCCCTCCCCAGGGGGGGGCAGCAGAGAGATGATGTAATCTCTCTGCTGCCGCGGCTGCCTGTACATTCAACAGTGTGGGCGGAACTGCAGGGATGCAAATTGGCCAGCAGCCGCTCACAAACTGTCACTGAGCCGCACACAGCTGTTCACGTAACGGAGCCGCCCGTGCTCTCAGCTGTGGAGCCGCCGGCCGGCTCCCTGATTGGCCAGCACTGCAGCCGCTCACAAACTGTCACTGAGCCGCACACAGCTGTTCAAGTAACGGAGCCGCCCGTGCTCTCAGCTGTGGAGCCGCCCGCCGGCTCTCTCACCCGCAGCGATGCCTGCCCTGCCCACCCACTCACCCACAATCTCGGAGGGGGCAATTGCCCTGTTGCCCCCCCCCCCCCTGGATCCGCCCCTGTGTGGACTCTGATGTAAAGGGGAACTGTTGTGATTAAATTCATTTGATTAGAAATGTAATTTAATTGCAAAATATATGTATAGTTTATACTATAAAAAAAATTGCTGTGCGCCGCTAAAGTGTTCGGGTTTGACTTGAAGAAAAGGTGGCAACCCTAGGTTTAATATCGCTTTAAGCTGTATACCTAGGTGCATACTGTGCTCCAGATTGATGGATTGTAATGTAAAACTGCAAAACTTTATTAAAAGGAATTCAAAGAAAATCCTCCTAGATCTGTATAGCGTGGGCCCTAGTAATGAATCATGCATGCTCCCTTTTCCTCTAAGCTCTGTTGCTGTCTGAGAATTTTATAGCAATTTAATTTGTTCATAAATAAAACGTTTAGGATTCCAGAGTGAATGCCCAATTGTTTTTGATGTGTTAAGTTATATACAGTTCTCTAAAATTTCAGAAAGAAAGAAGTGACTTAGGAAGAGACGGGCTGTGAATGAGAATCCTGGAAATGGAAGACAAAGGTCTGTTTGATTTTTAATTATTTTTTAATTTTTAGGTAATTAAAATAAATGTGACACAAGAATGGCATTGTTATTTTACCAGCAACAGCCTGCCAGAATAGAATGAACACATCAGCCCCTTTGTGTCTCCAGCATTCGCTGCAAAGGAATTCATTCAGGTGCCTGTGGGTATTTCTGTGCTGTTGGGAAGATATAAATACTAAAATTACATATAAGCTAAAATGTGCAAAGAATGATGCAACTATAGTACAATGGATTACTATAACAAGAAAGCACACAAAAGAAATCAAAGCAAAATATATAGTTGTAAAAAAAAAATTTGCTGTGTGATCAAGCACAGTTAACACAAATAATCCTAAATAAACCTAATATGTTTTTCTTCTTATATCAGGTCCATCTGGTGGTCATAGTATGGTAATTTCATGTAATGCCTCAATCAAGAAAATAGCACACTATGGCCACTAGATGGGGCTGCTGATCATAGCAAATACACATACTAGGCAAAATTTGGGGAAGCAATACTGAACGTGCCGCTCCGAAGCTCCTCTCTCCTTTCGTACTTCTGGGTATGCGCCTGAGAGCGCATTCCCACTCTGCAAGACCACTTGTCAAAGAGAAATGAACAAGCCACAGATGATATCACTGATCTGAAGCAATATTACCCTGTTTCCCCGAAAATAAGACCTAGCGTGATTGGCGGTGATGGCTGCAATATAAGCCCTACCCCCCAAATAAGCCCTAGTTAAAGTCCTTGTAGGTCTTATTTTCAGGGTAGGGCTTATTTTCGGGGAAACAGGGTAGGGCTTATTTGGGGGATAGGGCTTATATTGCAGCCAAGACCGACAATCACGCTAGGTCTTATTTTCGGGGAAACAGGGTAGTTCACCCAAAAAAGAAAGTTTACAGCGTGCAGTCCCTCCTGGCTACCTCACGTTCCAACACATTTCGCCCTATAGAGGGCAACTATTGTCTCCATAAATATTCTTTCTATAGGGTGAAGCATGTTGAATTGGAAGGTAGAAGAAGGGACTAAACACTGTGAACTTTCTTTTTTTGGTGAATTAACCACTTGACCTCTGGAAGATTTACTCCCCTTCATGACTAGGCCATTTTTTGAGATACGGCACTGCGTTACTTTAACTGACAATTGCGCGATCATACCCAAATAAAATTTATGTCATTTGTTTCCCACAAATAGAGCCCAAATTGGTTCAAATGAACCAGTTAAAGTGATAGTAAAGCAGGAGATCAGCTTTTCAAGAATAAGGCTGGATTCACACTAGTCCGGTGCGAATTGCAGCTCCGGTTTCTCTGCGAAGATATAAATGATTAATTCAGTGGCTCTTCTCCATTGTAGCTGCGGATCAGCGGATCAGAGAGAGGGGGGAGGTGTAGGGGGAGGTGTAGGGGGGGGGGGAGAATTCCTGTTCAGAACGGAACACATCTGCCAATCAGATGCGTTCCCATTGAAGATTATGTGCCTGCAAGTCGCACCTCACTGCCTAGAAAACGCACACGCATTTTGTGCAATGCGGAAGTGTGGGTGCAACTCACATATGTGAACCAGACCCATTGAAAACAACATGTTTTCAAATGTTCTGTGAATTGGATGCGGTGTAAGCCACATCCAATTCGCAATAGTGTCAACCCAGCCTTAGATGTTGCTTCACTGTATGTCAATGAAAGGAAACTAACCCTATCAAACCCACTTTGAAATTCAGAAATGCTTGCCGTCAGACATAAAGTCTTCTTCCCCATACCCTCCTTCTCCCCTCCAGGCTCCCTCCTCTTCTTCTTTTATTCTTCCACAGCTAATCAATTTTCTACATGCTCGAAATATAAATATTCCTATATATTCTCAATCTCCTGAATCACACGTTTCCAAGTACTGCCCCGATTTCTTGAAAGCCAACCGTTTTCCCCAGATTTCATTATAGCTCTCTATTCGATCTTCCCCTTTGTGTATAGTCCTTTCAGTGGAACAAATCTGGTAAATTTTTAGTATCCATTCCCTCACTCTTGGGGTTTTTGTTGTATGCCAATATCTGGGTATCAAACCCTTAGCTGCATTTAACAGGTGTGGTATCAAGGATCTCCTATATTGTGCTGAAGACTTAACAGGTTTATGAAATAAACATCCCCCGGGTTCAGCCTGCATGTATTCCCCTGTTATTTCCTGAATAACCTCCATGATCTCCTTCCAGAAGGACTGTATCCTAGTACATTCCCGCCATAGGTGTACAAAGGTCCCCGGAGAACCTCATTCCTTCCAACATAGAGGGGATGTGTCCGCCCCAAAGATCTGAGCTCTCATCGGGGTCACATACCATCTAGCCATGAATTTTAAACTCATTTCTGTCGTCTAAGGCCTCATGCACATGAGACGCTCTTAAACTCGTGTTCAGAGGCAGTTGGACACTTTTTTCAACTGCCCCTGAACCCATTCAATGTTATCCTATGTGTCCATGTACACAGTCTAGTTTTTTGGCGTTTTTAGGCAGTTGCGTTTAACCTCGTTTTTCCAGAAGCAAAAAAATGGGTTCAGACGCAAAAGTTTTCCATGTTTCAGACGCCAAACGCGGCTAAACGCCGGTATCGCATTTAGCTGCGTTTGCGTTTATAAGTGTTTTTAAAGGAATATTTTATGACCCGACTCTGGGGCCCCATATCTCGAGGCCACTTGGTGCTAGGAACCCCAAACTAACTGGACTAACACTATAACATATCCAAATTTGGGGTTCCTAACACCAAGTGGCCCCAAGATATGGGGCCCCAAAGTCGGGACACAAAATGTCATTCTCTGCTGCAAAAAAGTGCTTGACATTTTGCAACCGGATTTTGGGGCCCCGTATCTCGGGGCCACTTGGTGCTAGGAACCCCAAATTTGGCTATGTTATAGTGTTAGTTCAACTGTGTTAGCACACTAAATTTGGGGTTCCAAGCACAAAGTGGCCCCGAGATACAGGGCCCCAAAGTTGGGTCACAAAATGTCATTCTCTGCTCTGCAGACACTTCTAGACACAAACTCGGTAAAACGTGACTAAACGCGGCATGCAAACGCGGCAAAACGGGCATTTCTAAACGCCGGTTTCAGCTTTTAAAAACGTGTTCAGCAGAGTTTACACTGGCGTCTCCTGTGCATGAGGCCTTAACATCCCTTGAGATACAACATGCTATTTTTTATATTTTCCTCTTCTGGTGCCCATTTAGTCTTACCTCCAGTTCTTGCTCTGACTTTCCAAGATAAAGTGGAAATTCAGGTTCTATTTTTTTCATTAGCACCTTATATATTTTTTAATATGCTATGCTGAACACTATATGGAGAACTAAACAATTTTTCTATTGGCTTAAGTTTATCTTTTCTGCGTAGTGGCTGTGGTATCATTTGTGTGCAGTGTTGTATTGGTGCATATCTCCATTTATCCAGAGGCATGCTACCTCATTTTTGCTTTAGTTCAAAAATGTCCAAATCCTATCTCCTATCACCACTTCACATCTTGTAACTGTATAAACTCCTTTTTTACCCATCTAACAAAGTAAAAAATAATCCTCTTTCCCAGGTGTAAAATAATTTGTATCCAATAATTAAATCAGAGGTGAATTGTGCTCCCAGTGATAATACCTACATAAATTATCCCATATCCTAAAAACATTCTCTGTCAGTGGGTTTGTGCTTTTTGCTAAATCTTGATATGACCGTGGAATCCAAACCATCTTACCTAGATCTACTTTACTTAGTGAAAACTCTATCTCAACCCAACTTTTATTTTTATTATTATGAATCCAATCTGTTAATCGTGAAGTAGTAACCGCCTGATAATATTTTTTAGCATCTGGCAATGCCAGCCCACCTGCTTTCTTCTCCTTAGTCAGCACAGCATATGAAATTCTAGAGCGTCTGTGTGCCCATATATATTTCAATATTAGAGTTCTAAGTTTCTTAAAATATTCTTGCGGAAGGGAAATTGGGAGCATTTGGAATTTATACAACACTTTGGGCATGATACTCATTTTAAATGTATTTATTCTGCCCAACTACGAGATGGGTCTATAATTAAGGGAGCTCAAATTTTGTTTGATTTCATTAAGTGGGGGAATGTAGTTAGCCTTATACAGTGCCCTCAATGATGTTGTAAATTTGATTCCAAGATATCCCAGTTCTTCCTTACACCACACAAAGGGAAACATGGGCTGGATTGCCAACTTCTCTCTCAACGGGACTGTAATATTCAAAATTTCTATTTGTATTAATTTTAAAAATTGATAGTGACCCATGTCTCTAAATTTGCTCCATTAGATTTGGTAGTGTCAGCCTGGGGTATGAAATATAAAAAAGAATATTGTCTGCATATGCAGCCACCTTGTGCTTCTTCTCCCCGATTCCCACTCCCCTGATGTCCCCACACTCCTGGATTGTCGTCAGCAGGGGCTCCAGGGCGAGTACAAACAAGATCGACGAGAGGGGGCACCCTTGCCTGGTTCCATTGAATAATTCCAGGGATGGAGATGGGTTTCCATCTATCCTAATTTTCGATGTTGGGTGTTGGTATAATGTCCTAAATCATTGCATCATCTTATTCCCTATTCCTAAGTGTCTCAGGGTTGCAAACATGAATCCCCGGTCTACCCTGTCAAAAGCTTTCTCAGCATGCATTGACAGGAGTAGAACTGGGTCCCCTTTATCTTTAACTTCATGGATCAGGAATAATGTTTTAATTATCTTTCCCCTCCCATCCTGACACAAATCCCACTTGGTCATTATAAATCCATTTGGGCATTTTACATTTTTTTAGCAGAAACCCTAGGGAATAAAATGGTGATCGTTGCAATTTATAGCTACCTAATATGTCACGCTTTAAAATTCACATTCATGGAATTGCGCCAAACTACGGTACTTAAAAATCTCCATAGGCGACCTTTTAACATTTTTTACAGGTTACCTGTTTAGAGTTACAGAGGAGGTCTAGTGCTAGAATTATTGCTCTTGCTCTAACGTTATAGCTCACATGTGTGGTGAAAATACGGCTTACATATGCGTGCGTGACTTACGTATGCGTTCGTTTGTGCGCACGAGCACGAAGGGATAGGGGCACGTAAAAAAAATTTTTTTATTTATTTTACTTATTATTTTTTTATTTTTACACTGTTCCTTTATTTTTTTTTATTTTTGATCACCTTTTTCCTATTACAAGCAATGTAAACATCCCTGGTAATAAAATAAGCATGACATGTCCTCTTTATGGAGAGATCTGGGGTCAGGAGGACCCCAAATCTCTTTTTTACATTTAAAAGCAAAAAAAAAGAAGGAATCACATTTTTTTTATTTTTTTGCTGTAAGAAAAAAAATTTACTTCCACCCTTCCTCCAAGACCATAGAGGCAATCAAAGAGGATCTACTCTTTGATCGCCAGTGGGAGCAGCCGACCGCACCATCAGATTGTTTCTTGGACAAACCAGTGGAAACGGTAAGCCCGAGAGACACCGGCGAGCTTCTGAAAGGTCTGTACTCATCACGATGATGAGACATTTGATTGAGAAATCAGTGTGAGAAGAAAGGTGAAGCAAACAGTAAAGTCTTCAACGAGAAAGCAGCCATGAAGTGGGATTATGTTTCATAGGGACTGAGGATACCGAGCAATGGTGGAGGAAAAAACTGACAGGACGCAAAGGAGGAAAGCAAGTTTAACTAGTTCAAGGTGACTAAAAGGCTGTTTTTGACCAAACTTAAGTGTGAGGTCAAAAATCATGAGTTGAGCGCATATCTAATGGGAGAGCACTGTGGTAAATTAATATAAGCACTTTTGAGGGCTTGCAAAGATTAAGCAAGTCTTATCTTTACAGTGAATTTCACTTGACTGCACTGAAGCACTGGATCCACTACATTTGGACTTTCTTTGAGAAATTACATTGTTTTACCCACTGATTATTATTGATTTTTGTGATTTACACGTTAAGAAAGATGTGAAAATTTGGTTTATGATTTATGTTGTTTAATATTTCACAGCTATATTAGCATAGCAATTCATTTAGATTTAACTTTTGCACATTTGTTATTGGTGGTGGTGGGAGAATCATGGTCTGGGGCTGCATGAGTGTTGCTGGCACTGGGGAGCTACAGTTCTTGAGGGAACCATTATTGCCAACATGTACTGTGACATACTGAAGCAGAGCATGATCCCCTCCCTTGGGAGACAGGTCCGCAGGGCAGTATTCCAACATAACGACCCCAAACACACCTCCAAGACGACCACTGCCTTGCTAAAGAAGCTGATGGTAAAGGTGATGAACTGGCCAAGTATGTCTCCAGACCTAAACCCTATTGAGCATCTGTGGGGCATCCTAAAACAGAAAGTGGAGGAGCGCAAGGTCTCTAACATCCACCAGCTCTGTGATGTCATCATGGAGGAGTGGAAGAGGACTCCAGTGGCAACCTGTAAAGCTCTGATGAACTCCATGCCCAAGAGGGTTAAGGCAGTGCTGGAAAATAATGGTGGCCACAAAAATATTGACACTTTGGGCCCAATTTGGACATTTTCACTTAGGGGTGTACTCACTTTTGTTGCCAGCGGTTTAGACATTAATGGCTGTGTGTTGAGTTATTTTGAGGGGACAGAAAATGTACACTGTTATACAAGCTGCACATTTACTACTTTACATTGTAGTAATGTGTCATTTCTTCAGTGTTGTCACATGAAAAGATGTAATTAAATATTTACAAAAATGTGAGGGGTGTACTCACTTTTGTGAGATACTGTATATGTTTTGCGGTCTTGAAATGGTTAATTACTTTTCAGTGTGCAGTGAACGGGAACACAGCAAACATATAGTGAAAAATGTGAATAAAGGATGTTGTGCTGTCACTTTAAATTAAATACACTTAAATTCAACAGACGTGAGAATAAACGTCCAATAAAGCCTATTACCAGAAGATCTGACCCCCAAAAGTAAAAAGGTCAAAAAGCACTCAGAAGTCAGGCCTCAACACGCATCTGTGCTGCTCCTCCAGCTTGCTCCACCAATGGCATTCACGAGTATTGATATGGGCAGGTATCCAGTAAAAAAACAAAAGCCCCATAATGTAAAATCTAAGAGACTATTTTATTACAAACCAAAGAGGTACTCACAAAGGAAAACAGAAAGTAAGCATCTCAAGATTTCGGCACTGCTTATGACTGGTGCATGACCTCAAATTTGGCTGCAAGAGTAAAAGATGATAATAACAGCTTTGGCTGTTAAACTAACCCATCTCCTGGACTGTCTGGTGATCCCAGGGTGTCAAGGCTTCTCCGTCTGCCCTGGGCTCACAGGAATATGCTGCGGCATTTAGGAACTGCCCAACGCCAGAGGAAGGAAAGGGACCTGTGACATCATTGAACTTTGGTGTGGGACGCCAGATTTAAGGGTATGTGTGACGGACCGCTTGGCACCCAGCCTGGGTACCTCTGCCAAGGTACAGCTTCCTCCACTCAGGTACCATAAACAAGGTACCGTATATACTCGAGTATAAGTCGTTCCGAGTATAAGTCGAGGCCCTAATTTACCACAAAAAAAATGGGAAAAACTTAGTGACCCGAGTATAAGACGAGGGTGAGAAATGGACAGCTACTGTAAGTGGAAAAGAGGGTCAACAATGCCCATTTGCAGCCTCACTGTGCCCATTTGCAGCCATAGGTCCCCCGAACTTCAAACTCGGTAGTTAAGGGTTCCTGGATGCCCCCTAGCTGCAGCCAAAATTTGGGGTCTCTGAACCCAAAGGGTCCCGAAATGACATTGCTGCAGATGGACACAGTTGACCGATTTTGGGGCCCCATATCTTGGGGCCACTTAGTGTTAGGAACCCCAAATTTGGTGTGCACACCCAGTGGAACTAGCACCATAAAATATCCAAAGCTGGGGTTTCTAGCACCAAGTGTCCCCGAGATACAGGGCCCCAAATATCGGTTCAGAAAATGTCAAGCACTTTTCTGCAGCAGAGAATGACATTTTCCGAACCGATTTTGGGGCCCCATATCTCGGGACCACTTAGGGTTAGAAACCCCAGCTTTGGATATGTTGTGGTACCAGTTTCACTGGGTTTGCACACCAAATTTGGGGTTCCTAGCACAAAGTGGCCCTGAGATACAGAGCCCCAAAATTGGTTCAGAAAATGTCAAGCACTTTTCTGCAGCAGAGAATGACATTTTCCGAACCGATTTTGGGGCCCCGTATCTCGGGACCACTTAGTGTTAGAAACCCCAGCTTTGGATATTTTATGGTGCTAGTTCCACTGGGTGTGCACATCAAATTTGGGGTTCCTAGCATAAAGTGGCCCTGAGATACGGGGCCCCAAATTTGGTTCGGAAAATTAAATTTTTTGCTGCAGAAAAGTGCTTGACTCGAGTATAAGTCGAGGGGGGCACTTTCAGCACAAAAAAATGTGCTGAAAAATTCGACTTATACTCGAGTATATACGGTATTATACCTGAGAATCACACCCAAGAAATAGACGACACCAGCTTAAGTGCAAACTGGAACTGACTTTATTGTAAACTCACACAGAATATATACCACACAAAAACAGGTAAGAGCTTGATTACATTATCTTTAACAATGCAAACTGTAAACAGTAATATCATCAGCACATCTAATGAACAGCTAACATAAACATAAATAGTTATCTAATCAAACAGTAAGCTAATGAACAACTAATCACCTAGACAAGCCTAGGTGACTTAAGTTAGTGCCCACCCAAATAGTTCGGCACCAGTTCCCCAGAAAGAAGACCCCAGGCTCTCCAAATCTCATTGACCAGCTTTCACTTGTGTCATTATAAGAAAAAACCCATACAATGTTCCTACAATCTGAAAAAGTGGAATTAATTTATCTTCATAGAGTTCTTGAGGGATATTGTTGATAAATATTTCTGTCCCCAATTGGAGGACCCAGTCTGCAGGAGGGCCACCATATTCCCATGACCATTAACCTGTACAAGATTAATATTACACCATTCCATCCACTCCAGAAGGGAAGCCTTATTGTTCTTATTCAGAGAATTAATCTAATCCAAGCCTCGCTCTCAGCAATGATGACGTTGTTGTCGTTCATTAGAGAGTGATCTGCTCTCTTTATTGGATCAGAGGCTGAACTGAGCTCTTTTCCATGCTCTGACGGGGAGAAGTAGACAAAATCCCTGGTCTCCTCCATGGGCCATAATCAGTGGGTAGAAGACTATCCAGTCCCCTCTAAAAGCCTCTGTCCCGGTTGGGTTTGTAACATTATATATGTTGATTTTCTTTTTGGTTGTGGGGTTGCTCCAAAGGGGGCTGGGTGGATTAAAAGGAGAGCCTGGAGTTAACCTTTTGTTTGTATGGTATAAAGGGTGTGGGTAGATTGACCTTATAAGATCTGGCACCTCATCCCTTGTATTAGTAGAATGCAAAAAGGGGATTGGATAGGGATTATAACGGTGCCCAAATGTATAGAAGCAACAATTATTACTCAAAAGATATTTATTTTATTACATGAATACACAGCAAATAACAAACATATGGTGCATAAAATATAAGCATAGTAAATATACAGACAGTGGTACTGGTCAAGTATCCATATGCATGGAATGGTCACTGATGCTTGTCAAGTCCCTACATGTTTCGCCATACAGTGGCTTCTTCAGGGTATTATATAGTCACCAGTATTCAACAGTGGCTCTGATAATAATTAAACACATAATCAAAATTACAGTAGTCAAAAATAAAATAATATTATAATCTAATATAGTGTGACAAAAAGCAAACAAACAACAAATCGAGTGTCATGACTCATAGGCTCTCCCACCCCACAATTCCCACCCAACTTACCAAAGGGACCCCCACAAAAGGGCACACAACCGGGCATTCCAACAACCACGGCAAAGGGAGGTTCCGTTCGTGTGACCACAGGGGGCATACAGGGGCCAGGCTATATAAAAGTTAAGAAAAAAGAAATGAAGAGAATGATGTACCTTATTGGACATACGACAGTCCAATATTAAGGGCTAACATAGCCTCAATTATACTTACATAGACTCTGCTAAGAAAAGATATGGGTACAGGGGCGCCAAGAGAGCCAAACAGCACTGTAAAGTTGTAACTTCACCATATACAACCCACTGTAAACAGAATGGAGGAAGAAATACAGATAAGAATAAAGGAGTCAAATCTATTTTGATAAAAGGAGGAAATAAGTAGATACTAAGACAAATGTAATATACTAGTGAAATGGAAAAGAGATGTAGTGCAGAAACGCCAGAATGCGACCAAATATACTGAATATATACAGGGATTAGATATATCCCGTTATAAGCCTGCAGTAAATAAACAGCCAGCTAGAAAAGACATCCAATCCCAATATAATAGGCAGCATCAGTATACAGTAGTTCTCAATAATAACCCAGCATATGGGAGAAAGGAAGAGAGAAAAGAAAGAGAGTCATTAGCTCAGCACAGTCATTTACAAAGATTCCATCAAGCAGCATAAGCCCACAGATGAACACAGCATCCAAGTTTACCTGGCATCAGTATGACAGTCACAATGGCCGCCCCTGGGATCCAGCTGATGGAATGCTTGAATTGCGGGCCCTATATACCCCCCCACTCGTTCGGCGTCTGACGTCACCGACCGAGTGTTGATGAGACAGGGCTACTGCGCATGTGCCGGAGGGCCCTCCGTTCGCCTACAAGCCCCAGAGGGCTGAGCGGCGGTGAACAGCTTGTATGTTTGTATGGTGGTGTTAAAAATATTATATGGCATGAGCAACTTGATGTTCTTTTAGGATTCTTTTTTTTTTATATCAGTAAAGATTACCCATAGACATTGCACAGCATACAAAGAAGAGAAAGTTGATTTGAAAGAAAGATTGTATGTGCATTAAACATCACAAGAAATATTGATCTGTAGTGCTCACATTTTTCCCTTGCTTATTGTTGTGCTAATGATCATTTTCATGTCTGTGTTTCATTGTGGGTTTTTTTCACTGTGTTTTATTATAATACAACGAAGGAAAACAATATATGTGTTGAACAAACTATAATGGTTAAGTGTAAACTATAATGGTTCAGGGTGAACTATATTTTACGTTTCTTTCAAGTCTTTAAAAAAATGTAAAATATTTATTTCACAAAAAAATGTAAAGGCCAAATCTAGCAACCCAAGCTTTTTATTTCCTTCAGATAAATAAAAGAGAAAATACCGCGCTAAGAGCACAAAATAATAAGTAGAAAAATGCAGCTGCAACAAAAACCACAAATATCAGTGTAGTAAACGTGAAAGAAAATATATAAGTGCGCTTACAATATAATGGCTATCATATAACAATAAATCATGTGTGAAAACAAATATGACAGAAAGTGGTGATTAAAGTTCATAAACTCCTTAAAAGATGAATAAAGTCCATTCATAGACAAGAATTCAGTGAAAGAGGACAGGTGAGTCCAATAGATGGGGATCCCACATCCGAAGTTCATCCACCTCAACACGCATGAAAGGGAAGGGGAAAAGCGAGATGTAAGGGGAACGTCCAGACTCCAGGTGCATCCAGGTAACAAAAAGGTTATGCACTTACCAGAACTGATGGACCTCCTTTATGGCAAGGTCATACACACAGGCAGATACAACCCTCTGCAGGGATAGACAAACTCCCACGTCAGGATCTCCAGATATCTGTAATGTTCCTAAGGCAGGTGGGTCAGTCTAGAAAAGAAACTCACTGGTCCGAAGGGCCGTGAGTGCAGAAAAACTCCAATGGTGTATTATGGATAAATAAGCCTTTATTGCTCAAACATGCAGAGAAAACTCCTCCGCCATATAAAACATGTTAAAAAAGCCGGCAAATAAAAACAGTAACAAACACCCGTGTGCGATACAAACATGGGGCGTACGACGTGATGGCATGTAGTGCGTAGCCATGCCCTACATGTTTCGTCATAAATGACGTCTTCAAAGGGGCACACGGGTGTTCGTTACTGTTTTTACTTGCCGGCTTTTTTAACATGTAACATGTTTAACTCTCTGCATGTTTGAACAATAAAGGCTTATTTATCCATACTACACTATTGGAGTTTTTCTGCACTTACGGCCCTTCGGACCAGTGAGTTTTTTTTCTAGAATGACCCGCCTGCCTTAGGAACATTACAGATATCTGGAGATCCTGACGTGGGAGTTCGTCTATCCCTGCAGAGGGTTGCATCTGCCTGTGTGTATGACCTTGCCATAGAGGAGGTCCATCAGTTCTGGTAAGCGCATAACCTTTTTGTTACCTGGATGCACCTGGAGTCTGGACGTTCCCCTTACATCTTGCTCTTCCCCTTCCCTCTCATGCGGGTTGAGGTGGATGAACTTCGGATGTAGGATCCCCATCTATTGGACTCACCTGTCCTCTTTCACTGAATTCTTGTCTATGAATGGACTTTATTCCTCTTTTAAGGAGTTTATGAACTTTAACCACCACTCTCTGTCATATTTGTTTTCACACATGATTTATTGTTATATGATAGCCATTATATTGTAAGCGCACTTATATATTTTATTTCCTTCAGATAGCATGGTGAATGACTGAAACCTATGTCCGATTTTTGATCTATTTTAGTTTTTTGCTGTGTGCGACTCTTTTTGGGAGTTGCCCCCCCCATTCCTTACTTCATGTTAGGACAGGAAGCGATAAAAAAAAGTCTTCAAAAGAAACAAAAACAAGAACACATTTCTTTTTGTTGAGTGAAGAAGGTCCAGAACTTCTGACAATGCTGAAATTGCAAGTTGTGACTTTTTGATTTTTCAAAAGAGGGAGCATAGCATTGGCTTTTCCCCTTTGTGACAGTCTTTTTCTAATTGAAACTCCCAATGGCCCCATACAACAGAGCAGGTTGAGAGCCCAATGACTTATTAAGTTTTATTTGTAAATGGAGCTTCAGTAATTCAGCTTCGTAAACAGCTTTTTTCCCCCAAAGAAGATAAAATTAGTCTTATAACCCAACTGTTGAAGAGGTTGTGGCTCTGCTGGTTTACTACTGAACATCTGGTGGTCCTGCCCCAAAATCTCATTAGTCTGGAAGTATGTGTTTACTTTTCTCTCTACAGTACTCAACACCCCCTGTAGAATGTAACTCAGCCTCGGCCCTTCTTCTTTTAAACCATGAACCTTGGAACCCTGTCCATCGTCCTTTCATAGTCCATAGTCTAATTGCCGCCAGGAAGGCCATTGCCTTGGCTTGGAAACAAGCCGACTCTCCTGACGCAACAACCTTTCTCCAACTTCTCAACACACAAACCCAAAATGTAATTATGTGTGCCAAAAAAATGGAGCTCATGTATCCTTCTGGATACTATGGTCACCTTAGCTGCAACACCCAGCGTGTGTTGTCCACCTCTAGCATTCAATGACTATCTTTTTCAACAGATATTTGCAACCCCTAAGGTATCATGAAGAGGTTTCTTTCTCCTCCAGAAAAAGGTCCTCCTCTTCTTCTCCTTCCTTTCCTTGATAGAGGTATAAATACTCTATATCCCTGACCATGAACATGTCTTCCCTTCCTTTGTCCATACTATTTCCTATTTTCTTCTTTTCGGGGAGGGGGGGGGGACCCCCACATCAATTTTTTTTAAATTTTGTTTCGGGGTTCCCCTGTGGGGAATTCCCATGCCGTTTTTATCAATGAACTTCTATGTGTATTGTCGGGCCTCCTACATTGATAATGATATTGGTTACCCTTGAAAAACCTTTGTTCAAGTGTTTGTGAAGGGAAACACCCTATGTTAAAATGTATGTAGATTTGTACTGTTGCACACTCCATTGTACAAGATCTGTGTTTTTCTTCTATTATAAAATAAAATAAAATAAAAATGTACAGTTAAAAAAAATAGCCTTATAAAAATATGTAAAGAAACATAAAGCCTTACCCATTGGCTAAAAATACTAAATATTACATGAAGCGCCCTACTCCCGTAGGAGCAGCTAAAAGTTTGTTCTACCCTGGAGCTTTTGCCATCCCCCTACTCCTCAACCATATAGAACACGCAGACAGTCAAATGAAAGTGAACTATATACAAGTTTATTGTGGATTCCATATGAAAGGCAGCATCATGTTGAAAAGTCACTTTGAACAATGCAGCACTATACTGAAATGTCACTCTGAATAACTCTCAGCAGGGTTGGATGATATGTAACACAATATTATCCTCGGATTACATAATCCCCAAGTAGTAGAAGTAGACCTCCTATTGCATAACATTCCCTTGTGAGATGCATGTTTCCTTCTTCCTCTTTACCACCACTTCCTGACTTCTGCAGCACTATGATTCTCACTTCATGAATGATTCATTGAATCACATTCAGAAGGTGACTTCTGCATTCCCAAGGGTATCAGTTCTCTAAGGCCCAGCTCAATTACCCTGAACCCGCACACCGATCCCTGTAAAGTCTCTGATAGGTACTGTTTCCCTTTGGGTTACACTCACTTGTGTTTCTGAGGTACGATCCATGTCGCACACGGAAGATCCTCACCCATTCCTGGTTGTCAGTATTGGCAGCAATTTGGAAGAAGTAGTTCAGTTCCTCTCCATACGCATGGCTTTGCAGTTCCTCTCCTCTCACTTGGGAAGAGCATCAGTGCTATATCAGTGTCTGAATCCTGTCTCCTGGGTCTCTTCTCCACCCATCCATATCCACACCGAGCACAGGTCCCTCTCCCCCCGAGGGGGAAGAGCACACGTGGAAGCCTCCTGGTTTCTACATCCTACGCCAGGCTCCTCTCACTTCCCATGCAGAACAAGAACCCCGGGAAGCATGTGACCGGGCCTTAAATAGAAGTCCCACCCCTGTCCCAACAAATTACCCATTGGTCCAGAGACGTCTTCCAAAAGCCACCTGTCACTCACACTCATATTCCTTCTGTCTTCTAGACCAACCCCTCAGAAAACAAAGGAAACTGTCCAAGCAGAGTGCAGGGGGTCACACCCTCCTCTACACTATTAAACCACCCCAGAAATCAAACCCTACCAGATTACACTGCAGAGTGAGATTCTGGGAAATTTAGCCTACTTTAACACTAAACTTACTATTGTAGCACTCACCCAAACTGGTGGGCGCTACACACATATACATTACTTTATATTTTCTTGACATAATAAAGAAAATATATACGAAAACACTATACATACCCTCTAAATCAATAGCTATTCTTATTAGACACACAGAGGTCATCCATGTACGCATCTTCATTGATCTTCCTTAGTCTTCACATAATCCTTTTATCACTTTCCATGACTTCCATGGTAATCTTTCTGAGTTGTAATAACATTCACATTACAAAAATCTAGAGCATGACCTAGAGGTGAAGGATATGCGTCACATTTCTGTTAGACATGTTGTTATTGTAGATTAGTAAGTTGTAGGGATGAGCTTCGAGTTCGAGTCGAACTCATGTTCGATTTGAACATGGGCTGTTCGCAAGTTCGCCGATCAGCAAACAATTAGGGGTGTTCGCGGCAAATTCGAATGCCTCGGAACACCCTTTAAAAGTCTATGGGAGAAATGAAAAGTGCTAATTTTAAAGGCTTATATGCATGGTATTGTCATAAAAAGTGTTTGGGGACCCGGGTCCTGCCCAGGGGACATGTATCAATGCAAAAAAAAGTTTTAAAAACGGCCGTTTTTTCGGGAGCAGTGATTTTAATAATGCTTAAAGTGAAACAATAAAAGTGTAATATCCCTTAAATTTCGTACCTGGGGGGTGTCTATAGTATGCCTGTAAAGGGGCGCATGTTTCCCGTGTTTAGAACAGTCTGATAGCAAAATTACATTTCAAAGGAAAAAAAGTCATTTAAAACTACTCGCGGCTATTAATGAATTCCCAGTCCGACAATACACATAAAAGTTCATTGATAAAAACGGCATGGGAATTCCCCACAGGGAAACCCCGAACCAAAATTAAAAAAAAAAAAAATGACGTGGGGGTCCCTCTGAATTCCATACCAGGCCCTTCAGGTCTAGTATGGATATTAAGGGGAACCCCGCGCCAAAATTAAAAAAAAAAAGGCGTGGGGTCCCCCCAAAAATCCATACCAGACCCTTATCCGAGCACGCAACCTGGCAGGATGCAGGAAAAGAGGGTGTCCCCGCGCCACATTATTTAAGAACCGTCAGAAGAGGAGAAGCGTCACACAGCGGGAGCCTCCCTCCATGCCAGCATGGATGCGGAGCGGTCCGAAAAGAAGATGAAGACAAGAAGATGAAGAGAAGAAGAAGATAAAGAGAAGAAGATGAAGAGAAGAAGAGCGGGAGCCTCCCTCCATGCCATGGATGCGGAGCGGCCCGAGGAGAAGAAGGGAAGAAGACGCCGCGGAGGAGATGCTGGACAAGAACACCGGAGGAAGAACCAGAAGTACCAGAAGAACCAGAAGAAGAAGAAGATGAAGGAAGATAGAAGATAGAAGAAAGAAGAAAGAAGAAGCATTTAAATAAAGGAATTGTCAAAAACTGTCTCTTGTCATTTTTAACATTTTTGACAGTTTTTTAGTGAAATTGTAGGCCCTTACCATTTCACACAGGGGGAGGGCCGGGATTTGGGGGTCCCCTTGTTAAAGGGGGCTTCCAGATTCCGATAAGCCCCCCGCCCGCAGACCCCCACAACCACTGGCCAGGGTTGTGGGGATGAGGCCCTTGTCCTCATCAACATGGGGACAAGGTGTTTTGGGGGGCTACCCCAAAGCACCCTCCCAATGTTGATGGCATGTGGCCTGGTATGGTTCAGGAGGGGGGCGCTCTCTCGTCCCCCCCTCTTTTCCTGCGTCCTGCCAGGTTGCGTGCTCGGATAAGGGTCTGGTGTGGATTTTTGGGGGGACCCCACGCCGTTTTTTTTTTAAATTTTGGCGCGGAGTTCCCCTTAATATCCATACCAGACCTGAAGGGCCTGATATGGAATTTAGGGGGACCCCCCACGTCATTTTAAAAAAAAAAATTTGTCCGGGGTTCCCCTTAATATCCATACCAGACCTGAAGGGCCTGGTATGGAATTTAGGGGGACCCCCCACGTAATTTTTTTTAAAAATTTTGGTTTGGGGTTCCCCTGTGGGGAATTCCCATGCCGTTTTTATCAATGAACTTCTATGTGTATTGTCGGACCGGCAATGCATTAATAGCCGCGAGTAGTTTTAAATGACTTTTTTTCCTTTGAAATGTCATTTTGCTGTCAGACTGTTCTAAACATGGGAAACATGTGCCCCTTTACAGAAATACTATAGACACCCCCCAGGTACGAAATTTAAAGGGATATTACACTTTTAATGTTTCACTTTAAGCATTATTAAAATCACTGCTCTCTCTTGCATTGATCCATGTCCCCTGGGGCAGGACCCAGGTCCCCAAACACTTTTTATGACAATAACTTGCATATAAGCCTTTAAAATTAGCACTTTTGATTATTCATGTTCATGTCCCATAGACTTTAACGGTGTTTGCTAACACAGGGAGGTGTTCGGCTCATCCCTAGTAAGGTGTACAATAACAAGGGAGTAGAGTAAGCAAGGTAGATAAAACCCATACAAATACTTATTTATTACCTGTTCCTGAACTTACCTGTTCTATTATAGTCTATTATAGTCATCTCTGCGATAGCAGAGCCCTCAGGGCCCAGGGGTGGACTGATAACTCATGGGGCCCCCGGGCAATAGGAAATTATGGGGCCCCCAGGCAATCATAGATTATGGGGCCACACAGTATACACACACATAGTATACAATCACACAGTATACACATACATGTACACACAGTATACACAGACAGATGTAAAAAAAACACAGATTTATACATACTGTCCCTGGTTTTACTGAGGCTGGCAACCCTGATGGGGCCCCCTAGTGGCCCAAGGCCCTCGGGCAGTGCCCGAGTCGCTCAATGGTCAGTCCGCCCCTGTCAGGGCCACACTTTTAACACAACAAGATGTATCTATATTGGTATACTAGAGTGCCCATGAATTCAAGGGACTGGGGGCAGTATATAAAAAGATGGACCTGATGTGCAGACACCTGGTTTTGCATGTTACATCTTGTAAAGGCTTAGATCTTTTTCCCCCATTTATGGTTTGCTTTAACAAAATCTCTTAAAAAAGTACAAGTTTACCAACAATATGTAACTACTGTACGTGTATACTTCAAAGTGACAGTTGTATCTCCATGGCTGTACACCTGAAATGAACATGTTCTCCGTGGTTGTGGGGTGCACCTTTACTTCTTATCACTTGAGCATCCTTTTACAGGTTTCAAGATGTCTATATACTGTAGTCTAACATTCCCAACTAGGGTTCCTCCAGAAGTTACTAGGGGTTCCTTGAGCTGTGGCTAATTAACCTCACATCTGATGGTGCCTGGATGGTTCCGGATCTAATGCCACTTGGCAGTGCCAGGAGCATAATACCATTGGTCTTTTTAGCTGTCTGTAGGGGTGGCATTCTTCCAACTGACCTCCCCTGTAAGGGCAATTTTCTTTCCACTGAGCACCAATGTAAGGGACTTTTTCCCAATGACCCTCAATTAACTTTTTTATCAAGGGTTCCCTGAAACCTGATAATTATTTTAGGTTCTTCTAGGTTAAAAAGTTTGAGAAAGGCTGGACTTAACTGCTAAGACTATGTGACTTCAACAAGTTCATCCCTAGTCTCTCTAGGTCCTCGTATGTACTTCCTTTGGAGTGCATCCTCTTTCTCACAGAACATACACCAATCCTAATTATTTGTAACATGCGTTGCTAGATGGTTTTTAGTTTGTAGGCCCACATCTCTCACTCAAGTCCTCTCTCTCTCACTTCTCAATGCAACCAGGAATAACTTTGGGACAACATAGGAACTGCTGCAAAACGTTACTAAGCTTTCCTTTAAACTGGCCACCATTCAGTCAGAAAGCAGAGAGGCTGAATTGTCTGTATATGCTTTTATCTTAGTAGGGTTTACAGCTTTCTTTGAAATCATCACTGAATCTGGCAAAATGTCCCCTAAGCACCTCTTGGTAGCCAGTGAGGCTGACAAAAATTCTGGAGATGGTTCAGAGGAAAAAGACAACCAGTCTTTGAGTCTACCCCAACATACTCACCTCACCCACCTGTCACCTCTGAGCAGTTCTTTTTTTCTATCTCTCTGCCTGTAAACTTCTGATTGGCCAGGAGGGGTTCTCCATCAATCATTGGCAGATCAGTTAGAAATATTCTAACCATGCAGAACTAAAATAAATCAATTTTCTATATTTTCCTTGCCCACAGATTAAAATGTTGAGGGGCTACAGGCATACCACAATGACCTCTTTTGATCAAATCTAAGATTAATACAATGTTTTTAACTGAACAAACATTGTCCAAAAACTGTAATGTCCTATTATGATGACAAAAAAAAAAAATGGATAGGTTGAAAAGTAGATAAATCATGGTTTTAGCCTCGATGTTCACTCCCCTCCCCCTACCTCTCTTTCCCACCTTCCTACTGTGGACATCCTTCCTTCCTCTTTTCTTTCTTCTTCTTTTTTTTTTTTCTTTTTTGCAGCTCATGTTGTTTATTTAGACTTGAGGTTTTGATTTGCTTATTGTTTCATAGCCTGCTGCAGAATTAACTGGCTCATTGATACTAGGGATGACTCGAACATCAGGTGTTCACCTGTTCGGCGAACACCGAGCAATATGTGGTGTTTGCGGCAAATTCAAAAGCTGCCAGAACACCGTTAAAGTCTATGGGACACTAACATGAAAAATCAAAAGTGCTAATTTTAAAGGCTTATATGCAAGTTATTGTCATAAAAAGTGTTTGGGGACCCGGGTCCTGCCCCAGGGGACATGTATCAATGCAAACACTTTTGTTTTTGCGGGAGCAGTGATTTTTTTAATGCTTAAAGTGAAACAATAAAAATGAAATATTCCTTTAAATATCGTGCCTGGGGGGTGTCTATAGTATGCCTGTAAAGTGGCACATTTTTCCCGTGTTTAGAACAGTACCACATAAAATTACATTTCTAAGGGAAAAATTGTCATTTAAAACTGATTGCGGCTGTAATGAATTGTTGGGTCTCGGCAATATAGATAAAACTCATTGAAAAAAAGAGCATGGGTTCCCCCCCCCCAGTCCATTACCAGGCCCTTTGGGTCTGGTATGAATATTAAGGGGAACCCCGAACCAAAATTAAAAAAAAAAAAATTGCGTGAGGGTCCCCCTAAAAGCCATACCAGGCCCTTCAAGTCTGATTTGGTAATTAAGGGGAATTTAAAAAAAAAATGGCGTAGGGGCCTCCCTCAAAATCCATGGATTTTAAGGGGAACCCTGCACCAAAATTTTTTAAAAAATGGTGTAGAAGTCCCCCCCAAAATCCATACCAGATCCAAAAAACGCAACCTGGCAAGCCACAGGAAAAGAGGGGGGGGGACGAGAGAGCAGGCCTCGCCCTCCTGAACTGTACCAGGCCACATGCCCTCAACATGGGGAGGGTGCTTTGGGGACCCCAAAGCACCTTGTCCCCTTGTTGATGGGGACAAGGGCCTCATCCCCACAACCCTTGCCCGGTGGTTGTGGGGGTATGCAGGTGGGGGGCTTATCGGAATCTGGAAGGGGACCTCCAGATCCCGGCCTCCCCCTCTATGTGAATTGGTAAAGGGGTACATAGCACCCCTACCATTTCACAAAAAAAAGTGTCAAAAACGGTAAAAAAGACAAGAGACAGCTTGGGACAAGTCCTTTATTAAAAAATAAAATGTCCAACGATGTCCATTCATCTTCTATCACGCCGCCTGACAGGCCGAAAAAGAAAAAAAAAAAAAAAAAAGCCACAACCGTTCCGCCTCCATGGGAGGCTCCCGTCAACTGACACTTCTTCTCTGTGACAGTTCTCATACACTTCTTCTCTGTGACAGTTCTTATATAGCTGAGGGAAGGGCCACCCGGTGACGTAAATGGGTGACCCCGCCCCCTGATCCAGCACTTCCGAGTAGGGGGCACGCGTTGCTTCTGATGTGATTATTTGACCAGGGGATGTCCGCTGGCACCTGCTGATTGGCAAGGAGAGAGACAGGACAGAGCTCTGCCTGTGTAAACAAGGCAGAGCTCTGTCCTGTCAGTGGAGAAGTGATGGATTTTGTTTTCCTGCAAAGGGAAGAAAAAGCCACCCCTTCCCCTTTTAAAACTACAACATAGAACACAAAAATACACGTTAGGTACACAGTTAACCCTTTGATTGCCCTAATGTTTAAGCCCTTCCCAGCAAGTGTCATTAGTACAGTGACAGTGCATATTTTTAGCGCTGATCACTGTATTATTGTCACTGGTCCCCAAAAGTGTCAGTTAGTGTCAGAATCTCACAGTCCCGCTATAAGTCACTTATCGCTGCCATTACTTATTAAAAAAAAAAATTTCCAGTATATATCCCATAGTTTGTAGACGCTATAACTTTTGTGCAAACCAATCAATATATGCCTAATGGGATTTTTTTTTTATACCAAAAATATGTAGCAGAATACATATTGGCCTAAATTTATGAAGAAATTAGATTTTTAAAATTTGTTTATTGGAAATGTTTTATAGCAGAAAGTAAAAAATATAGTTTTTTTTTTTTTCAGTTGAAGTTTTTTTTGTTTATAGCTCAAAAAAGAAAAAACCGCAGCGGTGATCGAATTCCACCAAAAGAAAGCTCTATTTGTGGGGAGAAATTACACAAATTTTATTTATGTACAGTGTCGCATGACCGCGCAATTGTCAGTTAAAATAACGCAGTGCCGTATCACAAATAATGGCCTGGTCATGAAGAAGGGTAAATCTTCCGGAGGTCAGGTAGATACCATTGGATGTTTTTATATTTTTGTCAGCTACGTTCCTGCTGTCTAACATCTTCTAGTTTTCTTTCAAGTTTTCTTAAGCTTTGTTTCGTACCTCAAATTTTTTGAATAAAAATTTATTGAAAGTGAAAAGTACCGTATTTATCGGCGCATAACACGTGGGTAAATCGTGGGTGCATGTTATATGCCGATCCCCGCCGATCCCCGCTGGCTGTGAGGGGGAGAGGAGTGAGCGACGCCGAAATACACATAGCCGAGTGTACTGTTTACTGTCGGCTAGGCTCGGCTCCTCTCGCAGTCACGCCCAGTCCCACCATTGGACCTGTGTTATGTCCATCATATGAGCCAAGCCAAGTACACAGGACATCCGGCTCTGTGTATCTCGGCAATGCTAATTTTAAAAACGATCAGGCTGCAATGAGACTGGGCAAGGCTGCAATGAGATTGGGCAAGGCTGCAGATGGACACTGATCATTCTGCAATGATTGACAAGGCTGCAGATGGACACTGATAAGGCTGCATTGATGGGCATTAAAAAGTAAGTTTTTTTCCTTAAACTTCCCTCCTAAAAGTTTTTTTCCTTAAAATTCCTTTCTAAACTTGGGGTGCGTGTTATACGCCGGCGCGTGTTATACACCGATAAATACGGTAGATAAATTACACACTGTTTCAAAACTTGAATCTCAAATTCAAAACTTGAATAATGTTCCTCCACTGTATAAACTGTATAAAGTGTCTCCAAACTGTATAATGTATTTTCATATCTCAAAGGAGACCCAGGGCCATGAGTAGAAGACTAGGGTCTAACAACATCCCCAGTTAGTGATCACAAGCCTAAAGCAGGAAGTATGATCCTTTGGGCTTGAAGCTGCCATGCCCAACATAATTGAGGTCCATGATGGTGAAGTCTAAGCTTTGTATTTTGAACAAACCTTTGAATGGGCACAACTCTCCAGATTTTGGTGTTACCAGGCATTACCGTATTGTGGAACCCAGGAACAGGAAGGATATGCTAGGCTACTCTAAATTAGATTTTTCCAGTCATTTTTTCCCATGTTTTTCTACTAGTTACATTTGGGAATACAACCAAGTGAAAGATACATTATATTACCAAAAGTATTGAGACGCCGGCCTTTACATGCGGACATAGATGAGTGAGTTTGGGGTGAAGGAACTTGATTGGCCTGCACCTCAACCCGATAGAACACCTTTGGGATGAATTAGAGTGGAGACTACGAGCCAAGTCTTCTCGTCCAACATCAGTGCCTGATCTCACAAATGTGCTACTGGAAGAATGGTCAAACACTCCCATAGACACACTCCTAAACCTCGTGGACAGCCTTCCCAGAAGAGTTGAAGCCGTTATAGCTGCAAAGGGTGGGCCAACTCAATATTGAACCCTACGGACTAAGACTGGGATGCTATTAAAGTTCATGTGCGTGTAAAGGAAAGGAATGTGAAAAGGATCCTAGATCCAGGATGCCGATATGTGAGCTATCAACTTTTACATGCAATTTTCTCTTTCCTGCTTATTTAAAGCTACTACTTCATTTTCCATTTCAGAGGTTTACAACCACTTTAAAGAAGTGACAAGGTCACTTTAACAGATGAAATTAAAATCTAATAATACTTGTTCGTTTAAAATATAAGACTTCCATAAAATATGCCCAACGGTACTGTAAATTTTGTAATTTTCTTGTGAAAACAAGTCTAGCAATCACTTTACTCATAAATTATATCCCATGAGGGACTATATTAATTACAACACAAGGGCGGTGGTGCATATAATCAACTGTGCTTTATGTAATGTTTAATATTATGGTTGTGCAACTAGGCAATTTCCTGATTGTATTTCTGAACATTCGTGTAATGCTCCCGCTCCGGAGTGAGGAAATCATTCCAATGACTCCAAACATTTTTATGTCATCAATTTAGAGTTGACTTATATAATTTCCATGGTGCTCAAAGAGCTAATGTTTCAGGTGACAATCTGATATAAAAACTCCTCCTGTAGGAAGATTTGGGGATTTTTACATTTGAGAATCGTAAGCTGAATGTTCTAAACCATCAATGGAAAATTACCCTGGGGGTTGATGCCACCTGCCACAATGAAACCATTGTTTCATAAACTATAGGTATGGGAAAGAACATGCACTTTGGAGTGTTTTATTCTAGAAGTCCAGGAACATTACTTTTTCTAACGTTTTTGTGTTTAACCCTGTGGTACTGCTTTGAATATTTGATCCCTTAAATTAGATCTCATCTGCTATCTTCAATTCTACCCTATGCAATATAAAGCCCTAATAGGAACATGTCCTAGAATTTTAGGCTAGGCATAAGGGTGTGTGCACGTGTTTATAGTCTATAGCCACTTCTGCAGGGAACCTCACCTTGGTCATCCAGGAGACTTACTCTATGTGTGGAAGTGGCAGTCTCTCTGCAGAGGTCTGGCACACCCCCTGTAAGATCTAAAGCTCAGCAATCAGCAAGAAGCATATGCTTTGCTGATAGCTGGGCTATAAGTAGGACTTATATTATAGACTTATAGAATTATAGAATTTTCCTGTAAAATTTCTGTAGAATCTCCTTTAAATTTGCTTTCAGTTATTCAGTGTGAGGACCTGCCTAACTGGACAAAATTAAAAGTGTTGTTTAGATTTGTAGAAGAAAATTGTTGGCAGGGTGCATGTTGGACTTCTGCAGGAAGACAATTTCCTTCACACAAAGAGCAAGGCCCCTTCACTACAGCATGCTGGCAGAGGGCAGACTTTTCTAATAAGGCTGTGGCTACTTTCTATAGAAGCTGAATTATAAGACCGCACAGTCTTATGCCCTGTACACACGATCGGACTTTCGTGGAATTTTCCGTGGAATTTTGTTCGAAGGTTGTTGGCTCGAACTTGTCTTGCATGCACACGGTCACACAAATGTTGGCTAACAATTACGAACCTGGGAATGTGGTGACGTACAAGACATACGACGAGCCGAGAAAAAGGAAGTTCAATAGGCAGTGCGGCTCCTTCTGCTTGATTCCGAGCATGCATGAACTTTTATGCGTCGGACTTGTGTACACACGATCGGAAATTCCGAAAACAACGTCTTGTTGGCAGAAAATTTGAGAACCTGCTAGCCAACATTTGTTGGCGGAAATTCCCACAACAAATGTCCGATGGAGCATACACACGGTCGGACTTTCAGCCAACAAGCTCACATCTAACATTTGTTGTTGGAAAATCCGACCGTGTGTACGGGGCATTACACTTAATCAGGAATCTACATTTTTTGTTTTTTAAAATTAAATATGGCTTAAATAAAGATAACTTTTGGATAGAAAAATAGGACAAAATGGGGACTTTAAAGGTGCAAATAGACACACAATAATTCTAAAATCATTATTTATTAGAAATCCATAAAATTCATCTTGCAAAACAGATATGTTCAACAGATACATATATCAAATTGAATAAAAAATTATGCTTCCACTCGACAAGTTTCGCCGACTATTTACACAGCTTCTTCAGGAGTATATGCATCAATCTAAATGAAACAATAAATAATTCATGAAAGAAAATGTACATAATAAATATAAACAACTTTTTTATAAAAACAAATTGATGAATCATCTTTCAGAAAGGGGCCAAACAGCTCAGGATTATAACCTATTTTTTACTAAACTGATGAAGTTTATATTGCCCAGAAATGTGTTTATGTTTGGTGGTTCCCACTACCTTCAGATACAGGAAGTGGCTATGGGGACACGTTGTGCCCCCTCATATGCTAACCGGTATCTGGGGGGGGTGCGAATGCCAACTGTTTTCCTGTAAGGACACTATTGATGGTTTAGAGCATGTCATCTCGTGGCATCACTATATAGACGATGTGCTTATGATTTGGGGAGGTACTTGAGATCAATTAGCTAGGTTTATGACAGTATTAGCTCAAAATTCACAGTGGACTGCAGTCAATCATTGATTACATTCCTGGATGTGAATATTTTTGTAAACAAAGACAATCATTAGGGTCCTCCCTTTATTGCAAACCCACAGTGGGTAATACAATTTTCCATGCCTCGAGTTCTCATCCATAGTCACTCATCTCCAGTATTCCCTACTCTCAGTACCTTCGGTTGCGAAGGGACTGTACTGGCGATGAGGACTTTCAGCATGAGGCTAGAGAATTACAAGTCAGACTACATCAGTGAGGATACAGTTCTACATGTCTGAGAAAAGCCTATAACCGAGCTAAAGATCACAAAAGAAACTAACTCATATTTGGCTCACGCAAAAAAGCATTAAAACAACCAGTTTGGCTAATAACTAAATATACTCAACAACATGGTCAATTGAGATATATTTAGAATAAATACTGGCCCTTATTGGTTGCTGATCCAAAAATTCTGAGACACATCAATGATAAACCTGAAATTAAATTTAAAAGATCTAAATCAATCAGGGATCATCTTTTTAAAAGTCATTATGTTCGACCAAAGGTTAAACGCATTACAATGACGGGGACGTACAAATGTGGCATGTGCAATTTTTGTTCATACATACAAGAGGGTCATCAAGTTGAGTTGCCAAATGGTCAACTCAAAAAAATTCCTTACAGAGTTACTTGTCAAACTCCAGGCATTGTCTATATGATGAACTGCCAATGTGGCAGCTTTTATATAGGCAAGACAAAACTCCCTTCTTTCATAGGATACGGGATCATGTTTCTAGTGTCAAAAAGTTGGAAACATCTATAAGTCACCACTTGGGGCTTTATCACAAATTTTGATTTAAGTCTGATTACATTTTGTGCTCTAGAACACATTCCACTGTCTGAAAAGGGAGATACAATCGATAAATATCTGCTCCAATGTGAATCCAGATGGATTTACAGTTTGGGAGCTACACAAGCTCCTGGCTTAAAGGGTAACTCCACTTTCGTGGGAAAAAAGTAGCAAGTAAAGAAAAAATAATATAGCGCATATAATTGCGACACTAATCATATTGTAATTGAATGTTATTAAAAATTACCTTTCCTTTTCAATCTGCAGTTAATGTAATTTTCTGAGAATACATTGCAATATGGCTACCTGGAGTGTGTTCTGTATACAGAGTGTGTACTGCCAACTCCCCAGAAACATCATTTCCTGCTTGTGTGATTGGCTCACCAATTTTCCCAGAAGTCTGCCTAAGATACAAATCAGATTTCAGGCATCCCTTGCAACACAAATTTCATTTTTTGAGAGATACTTTCAATAGGAACACGTCTAAAGGGATGCAGGCCCAGCAGCTTTCTCATTAGTGCCCTTCAGCTCCACACCCAACAATTAATTATGAAACCCCTCCCTTTACACTCACTCAGAATAGAGGCACAGACAAACACATGGACTTCTTCAGAATAACAAAAGATAGGAATCTGCAACACTATTTTTTCTACACCTTGGATGGCAAAACTGAAAACATGTTTCTGATGTATGTTATGCCAGTGTCTGGCCACATTGGTGTTGTGGTCTTTGTCGTATAGATGGTCTTGAAACCGATCACGCAAACCTGCGTGTCGTTCGACCTATAGTGTTGCCTATTAGAGAAGGAGATAAATTCAGGGTCTTGTGCAAACGTGACGTTTATTGGATCTTTCTCTTTAATACTATGATACCAGCGGGCATGAATTTTGAGTGGGCTGTCACTCATTTTTATGAGTGACGACATTCATGTTCATCCCCAATTGTATTTTATTTAATTTTTCCATCCCCCTTTCCCCCTTTTCCTTATAGTGACATCAGTCTTTTTGACAACAACAAAAAGCCTAAAAGCATGCGATCCTTTTGCTGGAAGGATTTTCTCTATACTTTAACACAACAAAATAACGTTTTTTTTTGATATATGGAACACTCAAGTTCTCATACCTTTTCAGCAATAGTGAAACTATATACATATGTTAATGCATGTGTTTGGTTTTTTTTGGTTTTTGGTTTTTGTCTTTTGATGTTTTTACTTCCTGTCCACATTTTTAGAGGTATAGACATGTCATCAGCAACTATATAAAAACCATCAAATTTACACACTTTAGTAGCAATTTGGTCTCCATTGTCTAGAATTGCATCAAAGTGGCAACATTGTGTGAGACATGGGTCTCGGCAAATGTGATGTTGATTTAATCAGAGCCAAGTTGCCATTTACCGATTTTTCAATTACCATATATACTCGAGTATAAGCTGAGTTTTTCAGCACATTTTTTTTGTGCTGAAAAGGCCCCCCCTTGGCTTATTCTTGAGTCTCCCTGCCTCACTGTGCCCATCTGCAGCCTCATGCACCTGATCTCCCGGCGCTGTGACATGCAGTCTAGCCGGCGGTCGTCCAGTGTAACAAAGCCCCGCCTTCTCCTCATCCTCTTCTGTGATAGGCAGAACACTGGCTCACTGCTGGGTAACTGATTCAGTGTTCCGTCACGGGCGAGAACGAGGAGGAGGAGCTTTGTTACACTGGACGGCTGCCGACTAGACTGTATGTCACCGCGCCGGTGTCCTGGAGATCAGGTACATGAGGCATGCAGATGGACACAGTGAGGCAGGGAGATGGCACAGTGAGGCAGGGAGATGGCACAGTGAGGCATGCAGATGGGCACAGTGAGGCATGCAGATGGCACAGTGAGGCATGCAGATGGCACAGTGAGGCATGCAGATGGCACAGTGAGGCATGCAGATGGGCACAGTGAGGCATGCAGATGGCACAGTGAGGCATGCAGATGGCACAGTGAGGCATGCAGAGGGCACAGTGAGGCATGCAGATGGGCACAGTGAGGCATGCAGATGGGCACAGTGAGGCATGCAGATGACACAGTGTGGCATGCAGATGGGCACAGTGAGGCATGCAGATGGGCACAGTGAGGCATGCAGATGGCACTGTGAGGCATGCAAATTGCACAGTGAGGCATGCAGATGGCACAGTGAGGCATGCAAATTGCACAGTGAGGCATGCAGATGGGCACAGTATGGCATGCAGATAGGCACAGTGAAGCTGCAAATGGGCACAGTGGGGCTGCAAATGGGCACAGTGAGGCTGCAGATGGGCATTGGTGACCCTCTTTTCCACTTACAGTAGCTGCTTCCTTTTACCACCCTAGGCTTATACTCGAGTCAATACGTTTTCCCAGTTTTTTTGTGGTAAAATTAGGGTCCTCGGCTTATATTTGGGTCAGCTTATACTCGAGTATATACGGTAATCAATTGAGCCCACCTCGTTCACTCTGTTAATTTGTATTAGCATGTGTATATAAATGTTTGTCTTTTGCCTATAGAGTCAGCTATGAGTAAGCACCAGTAGTTACGGTGTGAAACATGTTAGCTGTTGATTCCATCTCTTGCTGTATGGTTTTTAACCAATAAAGAAATTATCATTGGAGTGCGGCCATCCGGATTGAATTTTTTTTTACATGCTGCTACATGTTGCTGGCTAAACACTAATGGATAAATAATATATTAAATCCAATTGGTGATGGTAGATTTAATGCTGATGTTGCCGCTATATATGTTTATTGATGGCAAATTTAGCTATTTCTTTGAAGCTAATACATATACACATACATATAATCTTTGTACAAGCTAGACGTTTCTTTCATGAGCAACAATTATCCAATGTTAAAGGGGTTGTAAACCCTCATGGTTTTTCACCCTAATCTATTCTATGCATTAAGCTGAAAAACCTTCTGTAGTGCTGCAGCCCCCCCCCCCGTGCCCCCGTTTTACTTACCTGAACCCAGTTTTCTTCTCCCCGGGGACGAGCACACTGGCTCTAGCTGGTGTCTCATGTACTGATTGGATAGATTAGTAGCAGCGCAGCCATTGGCTCCTGCTGCTGTCAATCAAATCCAATGACGCGGGCGCCAGGGGGCGGGGCCGAGTCCTGCTTTCTGTGTCAATGGACACAGACACAGGACTCGGGAGCGCGCCCGCACGGGTGTCAACCGAAGGAGAGCAATTCTCCGTCGTGGGCACTCGATGCGGGAAGGAGCTACTAGCGCCGCTGAGGGACCCCAGAAGAGGAGGATCGGGGCCACTCTGTGTAAAACGAACTGCACAGTGGAGGTAAGTATGACATGTTTGTTGTTTTACAAAAAAAAAATGCAAGGGTTTAGAAGCCCTTTAATACTGAATATATTCTTATTCTAGACCTGATAATGCCCATAATCCGTGGGTGTTGGACAATATAGATAAAAATCAAATAGAGTCTTAGCATGCTTCCAGGATTCACTTAGAAATCCAAGGTTCCTTGTAAGTTAATGTGTTTGTAATCCTTTTATTCACAATGTAGTATAATTATATACACACTTGTGGTTAATTGTAATTCTAAATATATCCCTTGCATAGCTTGGACCTTATATCCCCTCTATGGCTACATAAATAGCTGTCCAGATCATTTCTATGTGGTGTGTCAACTATCATTGAAACCATAAAACAATATCTGTTACAATTTAACAGGTATATATTATAATTTTTAAATGATTGTAACAATGCCAATACCAATGTATTACTGAAGGCACAGTGCAAGAAAACACTTTACTATGTACACTATTATGTATCATTATTGATGTTATTTGAATTATCATGTTATGATTATACAATTACAATCCTTTTTTTTATATATAAAAAAGTTGTTTATATTTATTATGTACATTTTCTTTCATGAATTATTTATTGTTTAATTTAGATTAATGCATATACTCCTGAAGAAGCTGTGTAAATAGTCGGTGAAACATGTTGAGTGGAAGCATCATTTTTTATCCAATTTGATATATGTATCCGTTGAAAATATCTTGTTTTACAAGATGAATTTTATTGATTTATAATAAATAATGATTTTAGAATTATTGTGTGTCTATTTGCACCTTGAAAGTACCCATTTTGTCCTATTTTTCGATATTTAATTACTGGGATGTGGTGCCAAAACATTTTTTCTTCGTTTAGGACTTAAAGTGTTACTAAATCCACAACAGTAAAATCCGTCTGTATATGCAGCATAGCATGCTTGTTATACTCACGGTGGAACTTAAGGGGTTAATCCTCTGCATTGTATAAAAAGGATGTTTTTATCCTGTATGCACAGATGCTCCCCCCTCCTGCACTGTCTATCTGGGGAAGGGCAGCTAACACAGACAGAGTAGCCTACCTGCACATGCTCAGTTGTGCCTTTTATGCTGGAGAGAACAGTTTCTTGTTCTCAGAGCTAGCCAGGTCACATGATATTGACATCACACATGTGGGCGTGTATACAGGCTGCAGTGAAAATCTCCTCCTACCTGAACTCTCAGCACTGAAGAAACTGTGCAGTTTATGATGTAACCGTGGTATACAGATCATCCAAAAAGGTATATAGTGGCAGTATTTTAATGTAAAAAAAGATTTATAAGCTGTGGGCACTCTGGGGAGGGGGGGGGGGGGGGCAGATGAACTATTTTTATATTACTGGGCTTAGTAACACTTTAATAGTAGTATTAAAGATAACTTTCGCTTATCACCCCTGAATGATACTAGTCTGTGATATCAGGCACTATACAACTGTCCTTGTAACAAACATGAAAGTAGTCCAGTATGATGTGACTGGCCTGTATTTTGGGTTCCTTAAATAAAGGGCTTAAAAAAAAATAATAGATGCCCCTCTTCTTAAAGCACCAACCCAGTGCTGAGACTCTTCTGTACAACTGGTGCCCCCAAGAAGGGGTCAGAAGGAATTATGTGCAACGTATCTGCCCCAGGTGACACTATTTAATATACTTTTCAAACCTCATTACCTCCTTATTATTATTATTATTATTATTATCACACAGGATTTATATAGCGCCAAGAGTTTACGCAGCGCTTTACAATGTAAAAGGGAGACACTTACAATACAATAAAATACAAGAGGGTTAAGAGGGAACTGCTCAGAAGAGCTTGCAATCTAATAGGGTTGGGCATTAGATTGTAAGCTCTCATGAGCAGGGCCCTCCTAACCCTCTTGTCTTGATTTGTATTATAACTGTACTGTCTCCCTTTATATTGTAATGTGCTGTACAAACTGTAATAGGGCGTACACACGGTCGGACTTTGTTCGGACATTCCGACAACAAAATCCTAGGATTTTTTCCGATGGATGTTGGCTCAAACTTGTTTTGTCTACACACGGTCGCACAAAGTTGTCGGAAAATCCGATCGTTCTAAACGCGGTGACGTAAAACACGTACGTCGGGACTATAAACGGGGCAGTGGCCAATAGCTTTCATCTCTTTATTTATTCTGAGCATGCGTGGCACTTTGTCCGTCGGATTTGTGTACACACGATCGGAATTTGTTGTCGGAAAATTTTATCTCCTGCTCTCCAACTTTGTGTGTCGGAAAATCCGATGGAAAATGTCCGATGGAGCCCACACACGGTCGGAATTTCCGACAACACACTCCGATCGGACATTTTCCATCGGAAAATCCGACCGTGTGTACGGGGCATTAGTGTTATATAAATCCTGTATAATAACAACAATGATAATAAGAAGAATAATAATAACGGATTGCCTAGGTGGTCCCTGACACAAAGAGAACAAAATGTGTATTCAGATTTAAGAGCCTTCTCCTCTTCATTACTCGAGTTAAAAAAAAAATATATATAATTGCAAGAATGATATATATATATATATACAGGTGAAAGCCAGTAAATTAGAATATTTTGAAAAACTTGATTTATTTCAGTAATTGCATTCAAAAGGTGTAACTTGTACATTATATTTATTCATTGCACACAGACTGATGCATTCAAATGTTTATTTCATTTAATTTTGATGATTTGAAGTGGCAACAAATGAAAATCCAAAATTCCGTGTGTCACAAAATTAGAATATTGTGTAAGGGTTAAATTTTGAAGACACCTGGTGCCACAAACTAATCAGCTGATTAACTCAAAACACCTGCAAAGGGCTTTAAATGGTCTCTCAGCCCAGTTCTGAAGCCTACACAAACATGGGGAAGACTTCAGATTTGACAGCTGTCCAAAAGGCGACCATCGACACATTGCACAAGGAGGGAAAGACACAAAAGGTTATTGCTGAAGAGGCTGGCTGTTCTCAGAGCTCTGTGTCCAAACACATTAATAGAGAGGCAAAGGGAAGGAAAAACTGTGGTCAGAAAAAGTGTACAAGCGATAGGGATCACCGCGCCCTAGTCAAGATTGTGAAAAAAAACCCCTTCAAAAATGTGGGGGAGATTCACAAGGAGTGGACAGCTGCTGGAGTCAGTGCTTCAAGATCCACCACCAAGAGACGCTTGAAAGACATGGGTTTCAACTGCCGCATACCTCGTGTCAAGCCACTGTTGACCAAGAAACAGCGCGAAAAGCGTCTCACCTGGGCTAAGGAAAAAAAGAGCTGGACTGCTGCTGAGTGGTCCAAAGTCATGTTTTCTGACGAAAGCAAATTTTGCATTTCCTTTGGAAATCGAGGTCCCAGAGTCTGGAGGAAGACAGGAGAGGCACAGGATCCACGTTGCCTGAAGTCTAGTGTAAAGTTTCCACCATCAGTGATGGTTTGGGGTGCCATGTCATCTGCTGGTGTCGGTCCACTCTGTTTCCTGAGATCCAGGGTCAACGCAGCCATCTACCAGCAAGTTTTAGAGCACTTCATGCTTCCTGCTGCTGACCTGCTCTACGGAGATGGAGATTTCAGGTTCCAACAGGACTTGGCGCCTGCACACAGCGCAAAATCTACCCGTGCCTGGTTTACGGACCATGGTATTTCTGTTCTAAATTGGCCAGCCAACTCCCCTGACCTTAGCCCCATAGAAAATCTGTGGGGTATTGTGAAAAGGAAGATGCAGAATGCCAGACCCAACAACGCAGAAGAGTTGAAGGCCACTATCAGAGCAACCTGGGCTCTCATAACACCTGAGCAGTGCCAGAAACTCATCGACTCCATGCCACGCCGCATTAATGCAGTAATTGAGGCAAAAGGAGCTCCAACCAAGTATTGAGTATTGTACATGCTCATATTTTTCATTTTCATACTTTTCAGTTGGCCAACATTTCTAAAAAATCCCTTTTTTGTATTAGCCTTAAGTAATATTCTAATTTTGTGACACACGGAATTTTGGATTTTCATTTGTTGCCACTTCACCACTTCAAATCATCAAAATTAAATGAAATAAACATTTGAATGCATCAGTCTGTGTGCAATGAATAAATATAATGTACAAGTTACACCTTTTGAATGCAATTACTGAAATAAATCAAGTTTTTCAAAATATTCTAATTTACTGGCTTTTACCTGTGTATATATATATATATATATATATATATATATATATATATATATATATATATATATATATATATATATATATATATATAGCACAACATGTATTCTAGATCTTCTTCCTTGTTGGTTTTAAGATCTTGATGGTCAATCTCTGCTTACAGTTAGTTCCCATTAGGGGTAGGTGGAAATTGATTAGCAAGAATACTGACACTATTCTTTCACCTTGTTCTCTATTGATTGTTTAAACAATGGAATAGGCAATGTTACCATGAGTTATAAAAAAATACCCTATGTCAACAATGTTGGAATTTCTTAAACTTAAAGCGGAGTTCCACACAAAAATGGAACTTCCGCTTTTCGGAACCCTCCCCCCCTCCGGTGTCACATTTGGCACCTTTCAGGGGGGAGGGGGGTGCAGATACCTGTCTAAGACAGGTATTTGCACCCACTTCCGGCATAGACTCCCATGGGAGTCTACGCCTCTTCCCGTCCCCACCGCGCTGTCTGCTGGGAACACACAGCTCCCAGGAGATAGCGGGGACCACTTGGGACGCGCAGCGCGACTCGCGCATGCGCAGTAGGGAACCGGGAAGTGAAGCCGCAACGCTTCACTTCCTGATTCCCTCACCTAGGATGGCGGCGGCAGCTGCTGAGAACCGAGCGGGTTCTCGGCGTCGCCTGCTGACATCGCTGGACCCTGGGACAGGTAAGTGGCCATGTATTAAAAGTCAGCAGCTGCAGTATTTGTAGCTGCTGGCTTTTAATATTTTTTTTTTTTGGCAGTGTGGGTGGACCCCCGCTTTAATAAAATATTAAAGTTAAAAAAATCCTAGGGGGGGTAATTCTTTTAATGGTTTGTGTTAATAATTTTTTGCGTGTTTTAACACTTTTTTGTTGAATTTAAAGAGACAGGTTATCCTGAAAGAACACCCCCCCTCCCCCCACCCACACACATACACACACTCTGTGATACTTACTAATGCTTGCTTACTGGTCTGTTACATTGCTATAGCTGGTAGTTCAAACTCTAGCCCCATGTTGGAGAATGCTTACACAAGGTCAAAAACCTCCTAACCTCTCTCACATGCCAGTATTCAGGCCTATCGATCAGCTGCTCAAGCCTGTCCATTCTATCCTGGGAGACGGTCCTATGCCCTCAATGATGACTTGAGGGCTCCAATGGGAAGCAACATGGAACAAGGTAAAAGTATCAGGGGGTGTGTGTGGGGAGGTCACTAAATGGGCAAAGAAATAGATTCTCTTTAATAAGCATGAGTAGCCAAGAAATACTGATGGCCTCTTTACTAATTACTAATTTACTAATTCAGATAACCCTACACTAGGTGTCCTATATCACTTTTTTAGGGTTTGCAGATGGGCAAGAGCGGTTCTATGACAGGGGATCCATTTTTCAGGGCCTCCACGTAATGCACCTTTGGAATTGAAAGAAATATTGGTTATTATAACAATTTACTAGCATCAACTTACTGTACCTAGAGTATTTTAACTTTCTTTCATTAAAAAAATATTGGAAGGAAAAGTATAAGTTCTTTATACACAGAAAATTACTGCTATTACATTTAACCTCCTTCTTGGAAATTGTGGTACCAAATGTCAAGAGTTTCAAGATGTCCATAAAAAACTGTAAGTGTTTTCAAAAGTATACACATTTTCTTTAGCTTCTGTCATACACATCCCAAGGGAACCTGTTATAAGAAAATAATACCCCCACTGCTAATCTTCTGAAAATGTTAATGACCAGACTGGTCCTGTATCAAAGTCGAATTCCATCTTTTTCACTAACATTGATAAAAAAAAAATTGTGCATTTATTATTTTTTGCGTTGAAGCCTTGTCATGGAGTTGCCCAGCGCATGGGTGTGCGCTGGCGTGTGGGCACGTGTGTGCGCTTGGCCGCGTGCGCCAGTGAGTCTGGCGCCAAAGACACCATATTAAAATGTTGCAGCAGCACTGTGTCTTTGCTGTCTGATCTGCAGCTTGTACCCTGTGAAAACCTGTTCCTGAGATCCTGATCTGATTCCTGTGTCTGACCCGGCTTGTTCTGACTACGTTGCTATCTGTTATCCTGACCCGGCATGCCTTGTTGACTCCGCATACCTTCTTTCCTGCCTGATATCCTGTTGCCAAACTTTGCCTGTATCCTGACAATTCTCTGCCTGTCGTTTATACCTGCATCTGATCATCTGTTACCAAACCCGGCTTGTCTGACAGTGCATTCAGTGTATCCTCAGCTCTGCACTTACCAGTCTGCTTCCTGTTCCTGTTTCCTGCTGCATTGGCTGAACTGACAACACCTTCCGTTTAAACCTGCTGGTCTATCCTGGTGACACTTCCTCTGCACGGAAGACGATCCAAGCACCCATACACCGCCAGGCTCTTGTGGCCAATGTTGCAGCATAGGTGGCCCTTGAGCCGGGGTTATACGAGAAAGCCTTCCCACTACACGTCAGGCTCATCCCTCAGGTATTTGAAAAGCCTGAAAAGCATTGCAAATGCTATCAGTGGAGTTCAGGCTTTGGCAGACTACTCCTCCAGCCCAGGTGGACCTCAGTATGAGCTTTTGTTAGGGGTTAGAGGAATTATCCATGGACTACAAGAGCAGTGATGTCATTGCACATGTGCTCAGTTGAGAACTTGGAGTCCTCCTGCACTGCCCTGTAACTGATAGTCTGGAGGGGGAAGGCGCCGTTTTCACATGGAGTAATAGGCAATAGAGTTGACCATAACTAGTTCGACAGAGAGGAATGTGAGTGGCTTAGCCTTAAACGCCTCCTAAGCCGCACACCTCTGATGCATTTTACCCCGCCCACTGGGGCTTAATCAGAGGTCAACCTCAGAAGGACTGCTAGACTTCTTGGGAACCCTAGTTGATAGCAGTGATGAGCTTAAATTCTGGCTTGGGTTCGGTACCAAATTTGTTAGCTGTTATTGTTGGATCAGTAAGCTGTGGGCAGGAGATTTTCCGCCACCCAGCTGACGTACACTGTGGGGATTCCTGTGACATCGTTGACCTAATAAGGCCATGTGGCCATGTATGGAGCATCACTGCTACTTTGCTCATTGGCCCAGCAAGCACAACGAATATGCAGATTTGGAAATGTGTACAATAGGTTGGCTGCACACTCCACTGGTAACACTGATTCTTTATTGAGATATCAAAAGTTTCAAATTAAAAACAACACATCACAAGAGCACAGACAGGTAGGAAGGTTGACGCATTTCACTCACAACGGCACTTAGTCATTTTGAGATTTGGCCCAAACCAGGTTCAGACTGAGCCTAATGCCGTGTACACACGACCGGACTTTTCGACAGCAAAGGTCAGACGGAACGAATCCGCTGGACAATTCGATCGTGTGTGGGCTTCATCGGACCTTTGCTGTCGAAAAATCAGACGGACTTTAGATTTAGAACATGTTTCAAATCTTTCCGACGGACTCGAGTCCGGTCGAAAAATCCATTCGTCTGTATGGTAGTCCGACGGACGAAAACCGACGCTAGAGCAGCTATTGGCTATGAACTCCCTTAATCTATTCCGGTCATACGTCATCACGTTCGAATCAGTCGGACTTTGTTGTGATCGTGTGTAGACAAGTCCAATTCGACAAAACTCAGTCGTAACTCAGTTGAAAAGTCCTTCGGAGTTGAGTCTGTCGAAAAGTCCTTTCGTGTGTACACGGCATAAGGTCAACCCTAATCTATAGTATCTATGCAAAGGAATAGATACAACACAGCTCTTTGGCCTAGCAAATTACATCTAACTTCCAGGTTTGGACCAAACCTAAGCTCATTCTTACTCTACAGTATCTATCTATTTATCTATCTACAATGAGCTGTGGAAATTGGAATATCAGTCCTGATAACCCTAAACACAAACTAGATTCTGCAAAGCACCTTATTGTAATTTCAGTGGCAACAAAGGACATTCCAAGCTGTGACACGCTTCTTCTTGTGCTTCTGATGTCTGATATACATGCTACAGCTTTAAGCAGTTCCATAGATTAGAGAAGTGTTATACTCTGTATATACGTCTCTCTGCTCTGTAAGTGCAGAAACCTTATTAGAACAAGATGAAGGCTTCACTTTGATTTATGGGCAAAATATACACAAACATTATTGTTATTCCTTATTTGGTTTTATTAAATAATGTAAGTCGATTTCGGAAATATTGCATTCCTACAACTAGGAAGGAATAAACTAATTAGAATATTCAGTAATAACTGAACATATAGAATACTCTGATGTTTTTATAGTTGCATAGGGTTGCTATCCTTACTAAGGTTATGCAAACTAGCTGATGGGCCAAGAGCGTGAGACTGCTAACTGCCATCAAATTTAAAGATTCTCACAGTATCCCTTGTTAATTCAGCTTGCTGGGATTTGTAGTTCCAAATGGGTTTTACGATTCAGTGAATGCTAGCTGCAGGACTACAGGTCCCAGGATCCTATGCTTTTAACAGGAAAGCATTCTCCCTCTTGTTGTGGAAGATTTTTATGTATGTTGTCAAATGCCCCCCAGTGTCAGTTTTGCTGCAATACTCTCATGTGAGGGTATTCGCACATACAGATGCGGGTGGAAGACCATTGGATGCGGAAACCTTCCCGTGGACACGGCGGATCTGTTTACCTTTTTAAGGATGTCTGTTTATGTCTCTCCAAGGAACTGGCCACTCCATGGCGACTGCATTTCAACTCCTAAGTAAACAAGTTTGCGTACCTTGGGAACCATAGTATAACCATACAATATTATGGCCCACTGGGCCATGGTATGGTACGGCTCGCATCACTGGTAGCAGTGGGAATGTGCACACGGCTGTGTTCAAAGCCATGTGCTTGCTGCATGGTTTTGCACACCACCGTCTGCACACGTCACTACTGCTTTTATATTTGATTATATGCATGTGTGTCATTGGTTCTTTTGAATGAATACAAGTGTCTGATTGGCTGATTCTGAAGTCAGCAGCCTCTTTTGTTATCCATGTGTTTAGTATAAATAAAAGCCACTTGGCTATTTAGCTCAGGATTTTACACGGAGCTTGAAGTGATACCAACGTCTGTTTGTGTTACTTGGAGAGATAAATGAGCACGCTTTCCCGGCATTATATAAGAGAGCTTTTTGTGCTTTTAAGCGCAAAGAAATTATATGCTTATAGGGAGAAGCTTAGATTTTCCCCGACATTAATGGCGAGCCAGAAAGGAAGCCAACAGATCTTCTAAATTCAGCGGACCTCGAGGGGGAAGAGACCTCCAGAACCAGAAACAGCAAAGGCCGGCCTATGGTAAGACAACCATACTTCAAGTTTTTTGAACATTTTTGCTGTTCTGTGTTTGCGATCTTGATTCTCTGTCCGCTGTATGAGGTAAGATCTGCCAGGCAAAGAACCTTATGTTTTTGTTTTTTTGTCGCTCTCTGTATAATGACGGGACTTTTATTGTAGGTTATACTTTTGTCATTGTAAGTAGGTCTATTAATTGGGGAAGCACCTATATTTAAATCCTCTATAGGTCCCATTTAATACAAACCTAAAGTGAATGTTGTGTATGACTGAGCAGGCTGTGTAATTGTATGCGGTGTGTGACTGAGCAGGCTGTGTAATTGTATGCTGTGTGATATGTTTGTGATGTATATGAGAAATAGAAATGGATGAATTGTGATTTTTACCTTTGTATGGGACCAAGTCACATGTCCCCATAAGTGTAAAAATATTTTTAAAGGGTTTGGTTTTAAGTTGAAATGCCTGTCGCATATCCAAGTGCCCATGTATTGTTGGGACATCACAATAGGAGCTGTTTACACCCTGTGGGGGGGTCTCAGGTTTCTAGGTAATAACATGGGGGGAGTTTCTGTTGACTTTCTAACTCTCAGAGTTAAATATTGTGTTGTATTTGCGACAAGAGTGTATTGTTTAAGACTTTTTTCATGTTTTATGTAACTTTGGCGTTTTGGATATATTACATAATTGCATGGTTCGTGGGGTTTGAGTGGAGACATCAGTCCATCCTGAGTGTTAGTATGTGTCTGCTGTTGTCCCTGTGCATTGTGTCTCATTGAGATGCTCATATTAGTTTAAAGGTACCCATATAGCGCCATCGGTTTGCGCAGGGCTCCACGCGTGCATCGTATGCTCACGTCGGTCCCTGCCCTCGGGGAGCCCGCAGTCCGGGGTCCCCGGTTTGCATTCATGTACTAGGGCCAATTTTGGATGGAGGCCAATTGGCCTGCCAGCAAGTCTTTGGAGTGTGGGAGGAAACCGGAGTGCCCGGAGGAGACCCACGCAGGCGCAGGGAGGACATGCAGAGACCGGGCGGGTGGTGTCATGGTTGGAATTCAAGCCAGCTGCCCTTTTTGCTGCTGGGCGGGGGTGCTAACCACTACACCACTGTGCCACCCAATATTGTTTAGTTAAATATGCATATATTTCAGTATAGGCCCTAATTGACATAGCCTAAAGTGTTTGTCTAGGGATAAGTGTTAATATTGGTGACTCAATTGGTGTCTCAATTGTATAGTCAGTTTTTGTAGGAAGAAATCCTGGTTTGTCTTGTTATTTGTTAATGTCAGCCATTTTCCTGTAGTCCGGGTTTCATTCACCATTTTGCCGTGGACCATTTTTCAATTGCTGCAACTGCTTTTTTGTTTCTGCTGATTTTAGTCTCGAGCGAAATATCTCTGGTTTTGTACTGAATTCCAGTTCCAGTAGAATCATTTAGTTTTTATTCCAGTTGTTTTAAAGAAGTTTATGTTTCTAGTGAAGAAATCTCGATTTTGGCAGGATCAACAACTAAATTTCATGTGTTAATGGTGCCATTTTGTTTGTGGTCTGCAGTGGAAGGGAAAAGACTTTGGTCCTCCTTCAGCTGTCTTTTTGCAGGAGTTTCAGTTTTTGGCTTTTGTTACACTGTTGTGTGGTATTTCGGTGAAAACTTGTGGTTTGACTTCCCAGGGGATATGTGAGTCAAGGGGGATTCCCTCCCATTTGCAATATGGGGGCTTATTCCACCCACTCCTGGACAAAAGTTTTTAGTTGTTGATGTTAGCCATAGAATTTTCTAATGTCTTGATAGACAAAATATGAAGCTATTTGAGGCTTCCCCTCCCCCTCCCTCTTCCTACTCAGGTGTGCAACAGGAAGTTGGTGGGAGGGGCTTGGGGTCTTTTGACTTGTGTTTGGAAGGACGAAATCATTTTTATTTTTAAATTATATTAAGGTTTATACTGTAATACAGTTATGGGTAGAGAGCAAACAGGAGGCATCCAAGTTATTGTTGTAATATCTGGGTACAGATAGAAGCCATAAGTTTGTTTTTGTTTTGAATAGTGGAGGATTTCATGGTGTTTTTGTAGTTGTCGGACAAACACGTTTAGAGGGCTGTATATTGTGAGACTGGTCGGGCCGTGTATAATAGTCGGAATTCCAGTTCGTGATTGTATTAGCATAAACGTGAGGAGTAGTACGCTAACAGCCCCGCTCAGGCCGTGTATAATAATCGGAATGCGGGGGTCGATTATGGTGATAAAGACGCAAACCATAATCGCTCCGAAAATAAAGCGCAGGGTTCTCTGGACGCAGAGTTCGCCAAAAAAAGCGATTTGAATCGTCATGGGCAATAGGTCGTCCATGCACCCCAGTCAGACAGCTACATAATACATGAAATCTGAGTTCTGAGGAAAAGGCCATTAAACCCCAGAAAGATTGACATAGGTGGTCCAAGGATACTATTTTGGGTATCCCTCTGGAGTTGATGTAGCGCGACTGTGGCTTCAGAAATCTGTAATGTTGAGTGAGGTGATGGGTGCGTAGTATACATTTGTGTGATTAAAAATACACAGGCCTGTTTTTGAACTTTGTGTGGCTGGTCCATGCAAAGATTTTGAAATGCTCTCGTGCCTTTCAAATTGTATTCTTTTTTTATCGCTAAAAGAGCGAAGGCAGCATTCCATCTGGTCATTTTTGTTTTTATTTTTCATTTTCGTTTTTGGGAACTATGAAATATCTCCCCCACATTTGTATCTAAATGTTTTTCTTTGTCTCATTGTTTGTATGTGGTAACAAGATGTTTGAACCTCCCGTGACAGCCCTCTTGCATGTCGCGGCTGTTGTATTTTAGGAAAAAAAAACACAAAAAAACGTGAAAGTAAGATTTACAGAGGGTTTAGTTATTATCGGTTTTGTGGAATGTCAGTGACAATTTACCAAAGTACATGAATATTGTATTGTTTACCATTCTTTGAAGGATAGAGTAATAACCTTTACTTATAAGTATCTTTTCAGGTCCAGTTTCTGGAAGTGTGTGTACAGGTGTATAAGAAGGTAAAAGTATCATAGGCTATTTCACTGTTTTATTCTGCACCATTCTAAACCCTGCATGTCTTCCTCCAGTTTGTAATGAGGAGGGAAGAAAAGGGGGGATGAGAGTGGTGAGAATAACACATTTTCAAACCAATAATACTAACCGCTCTAATTCTAACCAAGTTTGTGCCAAGACTGTCTTTCTTTGATAGAATTTGAATCTGCAAGCAGCAGTCTGGTGAAGTAGGCTCCCATCCCAGATGCTAAGAACCTTTTTGTCACTGGTTCCAGGTATTACACCCCGGATGGTAAGCAACGCACAGGTTATGCAGTGACCACAGTCCTGATGTCTGGGTTATTGTCATATGAGGTTTGTTTTAAGGTCAACCAAAAACAGAATTGTACTTTCCTCATTAGCTGTCACCTACATTCTCAGCTGATGGGGTGGGTGCAATCACTGTAAAATGAACTTCAAAAGGTCCACCACAGGGTTCACAAGTCCATCCTGGACCCTGACACAATAACCAGTTTACATTCTTTCCAACCAGGTGACTGGGTCATTGTAAAGAAGCTTGAGGGATGAGACCACGCCAGTCACTGCAAGAAGCTGATCAACCACAAAAGAGTAGAGGAGTATCTTTGTTCATTTATATTTTTTTGTTTAATAAATTTTGGCAAGGGTAACGATGAAAAGCATCCCAACTAGCTGAGAAAGAGAACAGGACACATGGTCGGGTCTACTAGTGCCCCAGCGATGACGGCGTGACGTTCATATTGGTGTGAGGAGTTTTGACAGACTAGTAAAATCCAAACAGACACCTGTCAAAAGAATTTAACAGAACATTCATAGAGGGTAAAATTAATTATAATTTTAACAATAGCTCTGGTTCTTGCCAGCTTTGGTATCGGGATAACTAGGTAGCCCACAAGTGTGCTACAACTGAAGTTTGGTATTAATGAGGATCTACAGCTTATAAGGTAATTTCCCGTAAGGCAAGAGGTTCATGTGTGCTGATGAAACTCATCCCAGCATCTTATGTCGTGGCCGATCAGGGGGATCTGATAGCACGAGAGACGGTAAGAATGGCAGGTACAGCTGGAAGGGAATTGCTTGTACACGGTGGGGGCTTGAGCTTATGAAACGCTTGAACAATGTCTCATCCATTGAGGATGGGATGTTTCATGTAACGGTTGAAGCTACAAGGAAGTTCCCACAGTCCAAGGGGGTTTCTGGGAATTCATAAGTAAAGATTGTTATATCTGGATCGGGGATAGTAGTGACAAAGTTCAGGCCCATATGGATAAGGTTTAGATCCCTACAAGGCAAAGCCAGAGCTATAGCTAGTGAAGGTTGAAATCCTTTTTAAGGGTTTGGGAATCGTTGGGGATTTAATTTTTATCTTGCAGCGGATCATAGTGAAGGAAGTAGGGGTATATATACTCAAGTTTCTGTTTCTATTCCTTCTATATGCCATGATGAGGTGCTCCTGTTGCCTGATTGGACGCGTGACCAGAGCCCGAGCAGATGACCACATCTTCCCTGATGAGATGCCCCAAAGCCCGACCCACGTACAGGACACAGAGGATCCCAGACCGACCAGCAATTACTACAGCTCACCATGTCGTGTCCTCCTTACAAGTCATTCCTCCTGAAGAACAGAATCTACAAGTCAAGCCGTGTTTTCCTTTTTTATGGACTCATATGGACTGTAAGGACTGATACATTTCCACATGTAAGAAGAAGATCAAGATTCATCGAGGGACACATGGGAGGATATGACAAAGAGGAGGAGCTGTTGTGGAAGATTTTTATGTATGTTGTCAAATGCCCCCCAGTGTCAGTTTTGCTGCAATACTCTCATGTGAGGGTATTCGCACATACAGATGCGGGTGGAAGACCATTGGATGCGGAAACCTTCCCGTGGACACGGCGGATCTGTTTACCTTTTTAAGGATGTCTGTTTATGTCTCTCCAAGGAACTGGCCACTCCATGGCGACTGCATTTCAACTCCTAAGTAAACAAGTTTGCGTACCTTGGGAACCATAGTATAACCATACAATATTATGGCCCACTGGGCCATGGTATGGTACGGCTCGCATCACTGGTAGCAGTGGGAATGTGCACACGGCTGTGTTCAAAGCCATGTGCTTGCTGCATGGTTTTGCACACCACCGTCTGCACACGTCACTACTGCTTTTATATTTGATTATATGCATGTGTGTCATTGGTTCTTTTGAATGAATACAAGTGTCTGATTGGCTGATTCTGAAGTCAGCAGCCTCTTTTGTTATCCATGTGTTTAGTATAAATAAAAGCCACTTGGCTATTTGGCTCAGGATTTTACACGGAGCTTGAAGTGATACCAACGTCTGTTTGTGTTACTTGGAGAGATAAATGAGCGCGCTTTCCCGGCATTATATAAGAGAGCTTTTTGTGCTTTTAAGCGCAAAGAAATTATATGCTTATAGGGAGAAGCTTAGATTTTCCCCGACACTCTATAGGCAGGAGGTGATGTAACAGCCTTGTTCTTAAAGCAGTTCTAAAGGCTAAAGGCTTTTTACCTTCATGCATTCTACCATAGCTATGATTAAGCACTACTGAGAGTGTGAAACGCGTCGGTTATTTTATCCTGTACCCTGCTGCTGTATGAACTTTGGTTATTCTACACAATAAAGGCATTTGTATCGGAGTGCGGCTGTCCAGATTTGCCTTCCTCATCGCTCAAGGAGGGGACCCAGGAGCACCGGTGAGGGACCCGAAAAGAAGAGGTTTGGGAAAGCTCTGTGCAAAACCATTGCACAAGGCAACGAAACATAACATGTTTTTTTTATTTAAAAAGAAAAACACAAAGCTTTAATATCACTTTAAGCATAATGAAAAGAATGAACGGTCTATTTGTTTTGTTTTTGCAATGTTTTCTGTCCTCAATTCTTTTAGTAGCCTGCTCCTGGCTACATGTGTTTGGTATCTATTTACTGGATGGAACATCACCTTTCATCTTTTACCAAAACACTGGGTGTTAATCTGTGTTTGTGTGCACTAAAATGTATTTTAACGTACTTTTAAAAGATCATTTGACAAAAGGCTGTGCAAAATACTGTGACTAAAATAATATTAAAATAAAATATTAAAATAATAATACCATTTTATTCTCCAGCATATGAGGTCAGTACTGATATCAATACATGTATATCTGTATAGATTTAGTTACTGTATTTTGTTAAATATATAGTATTGTATGTATAATCATGATTTTTGTATCAATCTTATAGATTGTTGGTACTTGTATGGAAGTTTCTTAGACATTCCCTTTTTTTCCCTGAAGAAGACCCTCACCCTACATGTCGAAACACGTTGGATTTCATCTGTCTGGTTGACAGCTGGTTTGGGCCTCTTCCATTATTCATGTCTCAATCTTATGTGCTGACCATCTCAGTGTTATCATGTGTTTTAGCTTTTGATATATGATGTAAATTATTATATATATATATATATATATATATATATATATATATATATATATATATATATAATAAACGTTCAATTTTTTATACAAATTCAATCTTTTGAGTGTTCGTGGTCCTTTAAAGTCCCATTTTTGAGGAAATTTAATTTTACATATTGTACAAGGGATGTGGACCTGAACCTGTTTCCTTTCCCATTCAATTAGTCTTAACAGTTTCTGTCCATTTTATTCTCCAGGGCCTCTGCTTTCAGAAAATATATAACGTTTGGGGGTTCTAAGTCATTTTCTAGCAAAAAAAAAAAATGCTGATTTTTGTGTGAAAAATTGAAAAAAATTACCCCAGACTGCATGCGGTTAATTTGTGACATGGGATTCATCATGTGCAATCTATTTTTTTTTTTAGAGGTGATCAATATATTAATGACATTAGATGGATGGTAGCCGTAAGCTGTCTACATAGCCAGTTTTGCAAACCAATGTTTCTATCCATGTTCCTCTCTCTCCTGTTTATGAATGCATTTTCCTATTACGGGGCACGTTGTTAATCCTCAGTCTGTGTTCTTCAGGTTCATTGCTATTCAGCATCTCTTTCATCTGACCTTTTGCAGCCATACTTATTGACAGAGTCTAATATTCATTTGACTAAGCCATAAAAAAACAATATTAAAATGTGCACTTTGATATAATAATGCGTGCGCCCTAATTGACTAAACAATGACACCTTTTATTCCAGAAAAGGACTAATTTGCATTGATAAAGCGGACCTGTCATTACCTTTTTTTTTTTTGTTTTATTTTGGTCATAAATGTGAACGCCGCTTTGGTTTGGATGGGCGATTTGCAGGGTATGACTTGTCATGCTGCTTCTTTAGTAATACAAAGCCTAATGTGGGGACGCACATGATTCATATTACATTTAAAATATTCATATGGAAGGAATGTGTGGATTCTACTGATGAATGTCCCAACGAAAAAAACAAAATTAAGCCTTTGACCATCATGTAAACAGGGTATTTAGTTGTCTTCATTAATAGTTTAGTATATTGGAGGGCACATAGGCTAGAGGTATACAGTTGATTACATCTTTTTACCACCATAAGATTTAACCACTTGAAGACCAGGCTTTTTCTGGCACTTTTTGTTTACATGTTTAAATGAATATTTTTTGCTATAAAATTACTTAACCCCAAAACATACTTTTTTTTTTTTTTTTAGCAGAGACCCTAAGGAATAAAATGGCGGTCAATTTTTTGGGGAACATTAACACTTTAATGATTTAAAAAAAAAAGCCACAATATACAGTTGTGCTCATAAGTTTACATATCCTGGCAGCATTTATGATTTCCTGGCCATTTTTCAGGCAATATGAATGATAACACAAATGTTTGGCTGAGGCCATTTATTATCATTCAACTGTGTTTACTCTTTTTAAATCATAATGGCAACAGAAACTACCCAAATGACCCTGATCATAAGTTTACATACCCCAGTACTTAATACCGTGTATTGCCGCCTTTAACATCAATGACAGCTTGAAGTCTTTTGTGGTATTTGTGGATGAGGCTCTTTATCTTCTCAGATGGTAAAGCTGCCCATTCCTCTTGGCAAAAAGCCTCCGGTTCCAGTAAATTCTTGGGCTGTCTTGCATGAACGGCACGTTTGAGATCTCCCCAGAGTGGCTCAATGATATTGAGGTCAGGAGACTGAGATGGCCACTCCAGAACCTTCCCTTTATTCTGCTGTAGCCAATGACAGGTCTACTTGGCCTTGTGTTTTGGATCATTGTCACATTGGAATGTCCAAGTACGTCCCATGTGCAGCTTCCTGGCTGATGAATGCAAATGTTCCTCCAGTATTTTTTGATAACATACTGCATTCATCTTGTCATCAACTTTGACCAGATTTCCTGTGCCTTTGTAGCTCACACATCCCTAAAACATCAGCGATCCACCTCCGTGTTTCACAGTAGGAATGGTGTACCTTTCATCATAGGCCTTGTTGACTCCTCTCCAAATGTAGTGTTTATGGTTGTGGCCAAAAAGCTCAATTTTGGTCTCATCACTCCAATTTACTTTGTGCCAGAAGGTTTGAGTCTTGTCTCTGTGCTGTTTAGCATAGTGTAAGCGGGATACTTTGTGTCATTTGCGTAGTAATGACTTTCTTCTGGCGACTCGACCATGCAGCCCATCTTTCTTCAAATGCCTCCTTATTGTGCATCTTGAAAAAGCCACGCCACATGTTTTCAGAGAGTCCTGTATTTCACCTGAAGTTATTTCTGGGTTTTGCTTTGCATCCCGAACAATTTTCCTGGCAATTGTGGCTGAAATTTTAGTTGGTCTACCTGACCGTGGTTTGGTTTCAACAGTACCCCTCATTTTCCACTTCTTGATTAGAGTTTGAACACTGCTGATTGGCATTCTCCATTCCTTGGATATCTTTATATCCCTTTCCTGTTTTTTTACAGTTCAATTACCTTTTCCCACAGATCCTTTGACAATTCTTTTGCATTTCCCATGACTCAGAATCCAGAAACGTCAGTGCAGCACTGGATGAAAGATGCAAGGGTCTGTCAGGAGTCCAGAAACTCATTGACCTTTTATATACACACACTAATTACAAGCAAACAGATGAAGACAGTTACCTTTAATAGCCATTCAAACCCCTTTGTGTCAACTTGTGTGCATGTTATCAGGCCAAAATCACCAGTCTATGTAAACTTTTGATCAGGGTCATTTAGTTAGTTTCTGTTGTCATTATGATTTAAAAAGAGTAAACACAGTTGATTGGTAATAAATGGCTTCAGCCAAACACTAACCATGAGTGAGAGAAAAATGTTTGTGTTATCATTGATATTCTCTAAAAAATGGCCAAGAAATCATAAACTTATGAGCACATGTAAACTTATGAGCACAACTGTATACTCCAATTTTTTTGTAAAATATAAAAGATGATGTTATGCTGAGTAAATAGATACCTAACAAGTCACATTCTAAAATTGCACACGCTCGTGAAATGGCGACAAACTACGGCACTTAAAGTGATTGTAAAGTCTCGCTTTTTTTCCATATAAAAATAACAAACATGTTATACTTACCTCCTCTGTTGCAGTGGATTTGCACAGAGCAGCCCGAATCCTCCTCTTCTCGGGTCCCTCTTCTGTGCTCCTGTCCCCTCCCTCAGCTTGCTATGGGGGCACCTGAGCTGAGTCACAGCTCCCTGTGTCCATTCAGACACAGAGCCCCACCCCGGCCCCACCCCCCTCTCCCCTAATTGGCTAGCTGACATTGATTGATAGCAGCGGGAGCCAATCGTGCCGCTGCTGTGTCGTAGCCAATCAGGAACGAGAATCTCGGTCAGCTGAGACACAACTGGCCATCGCTGGACAGAGAGAGACCACAGGTAAGTGTTAGGGGGGCTGCTGCACACAGAAGGTTTTTAATCTTAATGCATAGAATGCATTAGGATTTAAAAAAAAACTGCCTTTACAACCCCTTTAAAGCTCTCCATAGGCGACACTTTAAAGCGGTTGTATGCCCTTATGGAAAAAAAAAAAAAACCTGTAAGGCAAAGGCATAATGAGCTAGTATGCATCGCATACTAGCTCATTATGAAATACTTACCTTAGAACGAAGCGCCCGTACCGACTCCCGGTCAGCGCTGAAGGAGCTGACATGTTCCCTCTGCGTTTCTTCCGGGTTCGCATGCGCAGGAGTCCTCCGTTCCCGGAAGGAGCTCTAAATTTCCAGCACGATCCGCCGGACCATCAGACGTCAGCGGCTGCATGCAGGGCGAATATCTCCTAAACCGTGCAGCGGGCACGGAGGGATGGGGGCGCTTTAAAAAAAAAATGTCCGTATTTATTTTACTTTTTATTTTTACACCGTTCCTTTAATTGTTTTTTTTTAATCACTTTTATCCCTATTACAGGGAATGTAAACATCCCTTGTAATAGAAATAAGGATGACAAGACCTCTTTATGGAGAGCTCTGGGGTCAAAAAGACCCCAAATCTTTTCTTTACCTTTAAAAGCAAAAGATCCAAAAAAAACTTTTTTATTTCATCTTTTGTTAAATAAAATAAAAAACTTGTTTACTTCCAGCCTAAACCGGAAGTGACGTCATGATGTCGCTCCGGTCCTCCAAGGCCATAGAGGCGATCAAAGCTGATCTACTCTTTGATTGCATGTGCTGCCAGCTGGTGAGCCTTTTCTCGGGCGAATCGGCGGAAACGGTAAGCCAGAGAAACACTGGTGAGCGTCGGGAGCGGGGGGTGGGGGTCGACAAATCCAAGGGCTCATGTGCCACTCAGAATGCTTTCATAAGAAAGCCAACTCAGGCTGTAAAAAATGATACTGTGGTTATGGCTGATATCTTCAGCCATAATCCCAGTAAAAGATTTCAAAGCCACATCGTATATATATATATATACGTATTGCGAACTTGAAGTGGTTTAAAGTGTATTTCCATTTTTTCAGCCAAATTGGGATACCACCTACTCTATATCTATTACAAGTTCCCATTAGTACAGCATAATTTGAAAAAAGAATAGCTTGCTACCTTTTTAGGTGCTTTTTACTTGATTAAAATTCCTTGCCTGCTCTCCCTGGTTTATAATGTTTAGGAAGGGGTTGTGAAGTCATGTTTAACAGAATTAACCCTGCCTGTTCTGTGGTAAGCTGTAATGTATTACATTTTTGGTTTTAGGTTTAATACCGTTTTAAAATGTCATTAAACCCAGACTATGGAAAACTCTCATTACATGCTATATACTGTAGTTGGGTTGTTCATACTCACAAAGCCACTAAAGCATTCATTGTATGTAGAGTGAAATATTCCTGGTTCATCCTGCCTTCAGCTGTCCCTCCCATCTTTTCTGTGTCACCACTGCAGGCTGAGATTGTGTAGACCAGCTGGTGTCCTCTACTGAGCATACTCCAGTTTCAGTTCCCTTCTAACTATTTTTTTCCCTCCTTTTTCCTTATCTGTGCAGCCCACATGACTATAGAGTCACACATGTGGGCGTATACATAGTGGTAAATGACACTCCCCTCCCTCCCTCCTTCTCCATGTCCTTCTATTGCTAAACACTGGGGAGGCGGGATAAAGTATGCTGATTACATTCACATTAGTTTTAATAGAAATCAATATTAAATATATCTAATGTAATTGCTAATAAGTGAAACATTTTTAAAAAATGAGCCTTGGATGCAGATGTCATCTGAACAAAATTAAAGCTAGTGTCAATCATCTCTGACTCTGCCTACACCATATTAATGCACAAAAAGTACACATTTGATGTTTAATAAAGATTTATTGGGAGCTGTAAAACAGTTATTTGATACTTATAATCTAATTTGAATTGCTCTTCTGAAACAGTTTTTTTTTTCAGCAATGTGACTGGCACAGCACCAATCAGGGCTGGCCAGACACAGACTCACACTGTAGAGAGCATACATCAGGAGAGTAATAGAAGCCCCTCCCAAAGATTTTTCCCTGCAGATGCCAAAGAACAGGGAAAGATCACGTGACCACAAAACAGCGCTGCAGAAATAAGGGACTTATAGGATTAAAAAAAAAAAAAATACTAGGCATGATGTATATTTGATTTATGTGAGTTAATTATGGCAATTAAAACTTTCCTGTTTAGTATCACTTTAAGTAGAAAAGGATGTCTATACCCCTGCATACTGAGCAGTCCTATTCAGTGCTTCTTGACCCCATTGATATTATTTATTAAAAGGTTATTGGAATCCACTACTGGAGTATATCCTGTACTTTGCAGATTCATCAGCACTTTATGACAATGGACATGGATTTTTATTCACTTGCAACACATGTTTAATTGAACACCAATTTGGTGGATGGATTTATAATTATATCACTGCATTGATTTGAAATATATATATATATATATATATATATATATATATATATATATATATATATATATATATATATATATATATAGGGAAAAGACTGCTTTAAAAGTGAGAAAAAAAAACAAATTCTAATATTCTAATAATGGAAAGATAATGAAGCTGCTAACACTCAAACATACAAAGTTCAATGTGAATGGTAGATAAAAAAGGTGTAGCGCTAATATACATACATAACACAGTGTAGTGTATGTGCTATAAATGTGATGTGTAAAACCAAATGTGGTATTAAGGACAAAAATAGCTGTGCTGGATGCACAGAGTGTGAATATCAATGAATGAACTATATTAAACAACAGTCCACAAAAATGTGAGAAATGAAAACTCTTTCAATAGTGGTGATATCCAACCAGTACGGATAAGGATAGATTGTCTGTAGTCACTATCATCAAGACTTCAAGGTAAGTGAATGAATACTCTTACCGAATGAGATGGACACACATGTCGTACGACAGTGAGTCAAATGAGCTCAGGATCCTATGCGACCTTGGAGTTGCAGACAGGAAGAGGTCAGGGTAGTCCAATGCGATGTCCTCGGCTCCTGATCTCCAAACTCCACAGATGGTCTGTGGTCCAAGAAGGTATCGCCCAGGTATGATTCCTCTTTAGCTCCAGGGACCGAGCATATGGAAAAAAAAAAGGAAGACTCCGGATGGTGCAGGTCAAACCAGATGGTTTATTGAAATACGTCATGAATAAACAGTGACATGGTAAAAGGTGATCACAAAAACGTTATAAAAAAAGATTAAAAGCAATGTGGGGTACAGGTAATACGTGATTATGCCATTATGTTTGCACGGTATGAGTCTGGAGCCTTGCAATTTGTTCTTGGGTACAGAGATGCTCCTGATTTCCCCACCAACAAAGGCAATGTGAGTCATTGCCAAGAGTGCACCCTTATTTCAGAAGAGTTTACAGTCTGGGATACCTTTTCCATTGTGAGCCTATTTTTGCACTGCAAGGTGCTCCAGTTGAACAGGCACTGGCTTATGTATGTTACATAATCACTCGTCTGGCCTTCCAGGACCAATTTCTGTGGTGAGAGGCCTCTTGGTCACCTGAGTTGTTTAAACTTTAATTGAGTGCTCCAACTAGAGAACCAGAGCCCCAATGCTGGCAGACTGCTCGAAGACCCGCTGGCCAGAGGTATAGTTAGGGCCACAGTTTTACAGATAGGCCAGCATGTTGTCCCTTAAATCTGGAGATAACTCTCTTAGTTGTTGTAATTGTTTATCAGGATTACCTTGTCATTATTACTCCTAACCAATATTATTTTTACAGGGCTGTGGCTGTTAATAAAGACTGCTTAACACCACCAGTCAGTTTTGGGTCAGTTCAGGTTGGGTCATCACTGGTGAAAGACAAAAGGACCCATCTTTCCGGTTGCTTCTCTGGAGGTAGCACCACACTAGTGAGAAAATAAATACAGTACTATGTCATGTACCTGAGACTGAAATGATGAGGGTGGCCTCATTTGTATCTCCAGCTCAAGCACCTCTAGAAGTTGGAAAGACAGCACCAAGGGGCAGGAGAAACACAGGTGCCGGTAGATGTTGATGGCAATACCTTAGACTGGAGATGTGGACCCGGAAGATCCAGCAGAACATCAGGCTTGGAGCATCCATTGAAGAAGCAGCACCACATGAGGAGGACCAGCAGAAGTCAAAAGGAAACTCCAGTTAGGTGGCCGGAGATGATTCTAGATGTGTCTAGAGCTGGCACTTAATCAGAAGAAAGTTCAAATGGCCGCACTAAAACACTAATATCCACTATATTTATCCTGAATAAAAGAGCATTGAAACACCATACAAAATCACAGTGGGGAAAAAAGATTCACGAGTTTCGTGCTAACCTCAGCACTTAATCATAATCCATAGCAAAGATCTCACAATAGCCTAATATACTAAAGTCCAATACAGCTGAATACAATTAATTAGTGATGATCAATCCCTAAAACACGATACAGATGCATGTCAAAACAATGTCAGAAAAAAAAAGAAACCTGAATATACAAGATAAAATAAAAACAAAAATGAACATAAGACAATACATGTCAAAGAGATCGGCAATACAGTACTAGGACTACAAAATATATAGATTTTTCAATAATAAATATTGGATTGCAAATCCTAATTATACTCCAGAGAAAATTGGATAAATTAAACACCCTACTGATAACAGAGAGAGTGACAAGTACACGGAGAATACATCAAAGATGCATAAAAAAACACATAAATAATACATAAAAAATGCATGAAGGAATTGTAGGTATCTCATGTAAAGGCAAAAGATGAATGGGAAACCTCACGCATAAAAATGTGTGAGGTCCCATTCAAATTAAACCCGTTAGGAATACTTGTCTGCAAATGAAAAATCCAATAGTCCTCTTTTTTTTTTGCACAACAATCTAAAAGTGTCACCACCTCTTTTAGGATGGACCACCTTCTTAATTAAAGCGGTAGTAAACTGCCATACTTTTTTTTTGTAAACCTGCAAGGTAAAGTTATAATGTGCCAGTATGCTTCGCATATGACAGCCAGCAGGATAAGCCGCTTGCGATCTGTAGTGCGGTGTATCACTCTGACACACCCCATTTCCGATCTCGGTAATGAGCCTATGACGTAGGCTCTTTACCATGTGATCAGCTGTGTCCAATCACAGCTGATCACATCATAACCAGGAAGTCCCGTTTATGGGCTTTTCCTTTATTCTTGCTGACAAGGCGCGAGTAGAGGAAACCGACCAGCGGCTCTCCTGACAGGGGCGATCAGCGCATCGATTATTAGTGCAGACACATCAAGGATGCCCACAAGTGCCCAACTAAAGTGCCAACCAGTGCCCACCAAGCATTCCAATTAGTGCCCACCAAGGATTCCAATTGGTGCCCACCAAGGATTCCAATTAGTGCACACCAGGAATTCCAATCAGTGCTCATCAGGGATGCCAATCAGCGCCCATCAGTAATGCCTATCAGTGCCTCCTCATCAGTGCTGCCTATCAGCACCATCTATCAGCGCCCATCAGTACCCATCATTGCTACTCATCAGTGCCTCCTATCAGTGCCCATCATTGCCGCCTATCAGTGCCCATCAGTGCTGCCTATCAGTGCTCATCATTGCCACCTATCGGTGCCCATCAGTGCCACCTATTAGTGCCCTCCAGTACAGCCTATCAGTGCCCATCAGTGCTGTATATCAGTGCCACCTATCAGTGCTGCATATTAGTGCCTCATCATTAGTGTCCATCAGTGCCATCTCATCAGTGCCCATCAGTGCCGCCTCATCAGTGCCCATCAATGAAGGAGAAAATGGACTTATTTACAAACTTTTGAAACAGAAACAAAGAAAAACTTTTTTTCCTCCCAAATTTTCTGACTTTTTTATTTAGAAAAAAGAACCAGCAGTGAATGAATACCACCAAAAGAAAGTTATATTTGTGATAAAAAAATGATAAAAGCTTTATATGGGTACAGTGCTGCATGACCGCGCAATTGTCATTCAAAATGCGACAGCGCTGAAAGCTGAAAATTGGTCTGGGCAGATAGGGAGTGAAAGTGCCCGGTATTGAAGTAGCTAAAGTGTCAAGCAAAATTGGTGGAATGTCACATTTTGATATTATATATATGATCATGGAGACGATCAGGCAGCCTGCTAGTGGTCCTACCCACATATTGTATGGCACATACACTACAGGTGAGAAGATTGGGTGAGTGGTATAATCTTTCCCACTCACCATGGATGTTAACCCTTTCGCCTCTGGCCAAACATGGACAACAAGGGCAATTATCTCCTCTACATCTGAAATTGAAGTCCAACCAGGCCCAACCTCGTGTCATGGAAGAAGAAAAATAGTTCTGCGACAAAAAATTACCCAAAGACGGCGTTCATTGGGATACCCCTTTGATACCTAAAGCTGACACTTGGTAAAAGCGTGGAGCCAAATTAAAGGCAGTAGCGGAGTCAAAGAAATAGTCAGCAGCACGCTACAGAACCACAAGCCGAATCAGAGTTGTGGATGAAGCAGCGGTACAGAGCAGGATCTGAGATCAGGTCGGGGAGAGCCGGGTCAATCACAGGAATCAAATGCACGACACAGGGCAGAACACAGAGCACAAGGTGAAGACCAGTCAGCATTGACAATGAGAGCAATAGGCTGCCTGGTGCATTATAATACTGGCTGGATGTGCACATGCGTCCGCACGTACCGATGTACGCATTTCTACGTGCGGCTTTAAGCAAAGAGTCATGCGCAAGTTTCCAAACAGTAATACCCTGACACAGTAGCTCCACTCCTGCATTAGGTATTTTTCCATATGACTGTTTTATAGATAATATGAAAACATAATATTGTCCTTTTACCTGGTGTTAAATCCACTTATCTGAAACCACCACAAATCACAGTATTCCCTAGCCTAGCCCTTCAAAGAACTCCGCTCAGCTAAAATAAGATTGTTTAAGCTTGGCTTCTCTGGTGTAATTATAGCTGTCTTTCCCAGCATGATTGTTGGCAAAGGTTCAGCGCATTGATGGCGATATGAATACATTTCATTTCCATTTGGAAAAATAACCCAACGAAATTCTATAGAAGGAATCTAAATATAATCACTGCCATACCATTGTATGTATGCACTGCGGAAGCAAAAAATAACTCTAAACTCTCTCTCTAGTTACAGCAAAGAGTGTTATGAGATATTAATTTTCCCATTGTTTAGTGTGGGTGGTGTCAAACTCCCTTCCTATTCCTCCTCAATGATATGAAATAGAGTCTCTTGAGACCTTCCCTTTCCAAAGTACCTTCTGATGCTTCCTGCTTCCCATTATATGCAAAGATGAAAAGATGGGAACACGTTCACAATGTACTACATTTTTTTCACATTCTATGGCAATATATCATGACAAAATGCCAAAAATACCCTGAAATATCTCAAATCATGAGCAACTTTGAAAAAAAAAAACTGTACCCAATTACAGTATAAGTAAACCAAACCACTAAAATCACATACGCTATATTACCAAAAGTATTAGGACGCTGGCCTTTACACACACATGAACTTTAATGGCATGCCAGTCCTAGTCCGTAGGGTTCAATATTGAGTTGGCCCACCCTTTGTAGGTATAACAGCTTCAACTCTCCTGGGAAGGTTGTCCACAAGGGAGTGTGTCTATGGGAATGTGTGACCATTCTTCCAGGACCATATTTGTGAGGTAAGGGCACTGATGTGGATGAGGAGGCCTGGCTCACAGTCTCAGCTCGAATTCACCCCAAAGGTGTTCTATCGGGTTGAGGTCAGGACTTTGTGCAGGCCAGTCAAGTTCCTCCACCCCAAACTCACATATCCACGTCTTTATGGACCTTGCTTTGTGTACTGTTCCAACTCATTTGGTAGAGGGGAGATTATGATGTGGGGTTGTTTTTCAGGGGTTGGTCTTGGCCCCTTAGTTACAGTGAAGAGAACTCTTAAGGCTTCAGTATACCAAGACATTTTGGACAATTTTCATTCTCCTAACTTTGTGGTAACAGTTTGGGGATGGACCCTTCTTGTTCCAACATGACTGCGCACCAGTGCACAAAGCTCATAAAGACATGGATGAGCAAGTTTGGGGTGGAGGAACTTGACTGGCCTGCTCAGAGTCCTGACCTCAACCCGATAGAGCACCTTTGGGATGAATTAGAGTGGAGACTGTGAGCCAGGCCTTCTCGTTCAAAACAGTGCCTGACCTCACAAATGCGCTTCTGGAAGAATGGTCAAACATTCCCATAGGTACACTCTTAAACCTTGTAGACAGCCTTCCTAGAAGAGTTGAAGCTGTTATAGCTGCAAAGGGTGGGCCTTGAGTACAGTCCCGCTTGCTGCCAGCAAAAAAAGCTACTAGATGGCTGTACTATCAGCTCCTAAAGGGCTCAGGCTCTCTAGCAGCAGATAGTAAATCTCCACAGCAGCAGCTCAAAAGTCCCAGTGATATTGCAGCTCATCATCCGGTTGCACACATCAATTAGTCCACTCTCAACTCTGTACCCAGGTGACTCTGGCTGTTGGCACCCCCAAACTCAGCACTCTGGATCCTGCTCAGGTCGTTAATATGCAGCAATGATGGTGCACACTGGACAGCAATGTGCATTCTCCAGTCCCCCTCTTGGCAAGAGGAAGTTCTGTACAGCCCGGAAAAATGCAGCTCTTTTCCCTCCTCCCAGGAATCCCTCTCTCTGGGGAATGTTGTTCAAAAGCTCTTGATTACAGTAGAGTCTCTCTCTTCTTGACTACAGTTCCCACAGTGCTTTTTTGCCTTCCTGCTCAGCAGCGCACTCCTCTCACTGATACAGCTGTTAATTAGTTCAGTGCCACAGGGCAGCAGCTATAGAGAGCAGCTGCAGTCAGTGGGGTTAATTTACTAAGACTGGAGAGTGCAAACTCTGGTACAGCTGTGCATGATATCCAATCAGCTCCTAACTTCAGCTTGTTCAATTAAGCTTTGACAAAAAAACCTGGAAGCTGATTGGTTTCTATTCAGCGCTACACCAGATATTGTGCTCTCTAGTTTTAGTAAATAAATCACAGTGTTTCTCTTACTCTTCTTTCTTAGCCAAGCACCTGACTACACTACAAGTGGCAGTTTCAGCACATATTACACAGACAAGGTCCAGTGTTATCACCATCAGGGAAACCTGTACTGAAAAAAGCCATGTAGCAATTTCTGAAATGTATCACGCAGACAGGAAGAGGCTGGAAAGTGGCTTCAGGAGATCAGCAGAACTTGCAACAAAGGATGACAAAAAAAGTTGCAAAAATATTTTATTGAAAAAAAAATGTCCGTTACACATTGAAAAAAAAATTAAAAAACATGTCAGTTACACACTGCTTTAGTAAATAAAGGTAATTCATTTGGCGTTTACATATATTTGAAATTTTGGTGATTTTAAAGGTACATTTTTAATTTTTTTTTTAAATAATAAAAGGTTTATACTGTAGAGAGGAGAGTCCTTGCCACTGTTTATTTTGGCAGTTTGGGCCAGGTTTTGCAAAAACCAGGCACACTATTCAGACAGGTGTGTGCTGTAGTTATATTGGAGCCAGGATTCCCGAGGGGGCCAGTCTGTGCAAGGGAGCTGTGTGGAGCACGTTGCTCTGTACTGTCCACGCTACGACAGTGAAAGGCCAAGCCTATGAGGATGTAGCAGCAGGGAGGTGCAGGACAAACAGTCAGAGCTGAGGAAGGTTCAGCTTTAGGGCACAAAGAAAAAAACTAATGCGCAAAACCAAGGCGAGCCAAAGCAGCTAAAGAGGACGAAGAAGCCGCCACACATACGGCAGTGTTCCCACACAGAAAAACGGTAAATAGAGATATGTGGCACTAATTCAAAGTGCATAAATGTGATGAAATAAATATAATCCAATTCTTCAAGTAAAGTGCATATGCATAAAGAGCAAAATCAGTAAAGTGAGTAAACATCCATTAAACGATAATGATAAAAATATAAAACTTACCTGGGAGATAAGTGATGACAAAATCCATTTCTTGGATTTAGTAATTAAGAAAGAAGAAGGAAAATTTACTACCCAGACCTTTTTCAAATCTGTGGACAGAAATAGTTACTTGCCTGTAGATAGCTGTCATTATACACCATGGTTGGACAACATACCAAAGGGCCAATTTATTCGATTAAGACGAAACTGTACAACAAAAGAAATGTTTATGAAGCGGGCGAAATTAGTTGGAGAGAGATTTGTGCAAAAAGGTTACTGTCCGGAAGACATTGATGAAAGAATAAGAGATGTGGCGGCGGTGGACAGAGAGAAGTTAATACAAGACACAATTAGAAATACAGAAAATAATAATACTTTATCTCTTGTTATGGACTTCAATGCCCAAAACAAACAAGTCGAAAGAATTGTCAGAAAATATTGGGACATTATTAAGGCAGACCGCCATCTTGGTGTTATCCTTCCCGAGAAGCCCAGGTTTACCTACTGGAGGGCTCCAACCCTCAGAGACCGCCTAGCAAGAAATGTGCTTGATCCACCTACCAAAAAAAATGTATCCTTTTTTGAAGGGAAAGGTTACTATCCCTTTAAAAAATGTTACACTTCGCCACATATCTCTATTTACCTTATAGCTTTAGGGCACAAGCACTGGGACTGTGTGTTTGACAGTCTAGAGCAGTCATTCTGAACCAGGGTTCCGTGGAACCATGGGGTTCCTCCAGAGATTTCTAGGGGTTCCTTGAGCTGTGGCTGATGAACCACCTTTTTGATGGTGCCTACGGAGTTCAAGGTTCAACATCACTTAACAAAGCCAGCAGCATGACACAAAATATCTTTTTAGCTGTTTTTAAGGGTGGCATTCTGAGCATCACTTTAAAGGGGAACATTCTTCCTATGGACCACCAGTATAAGGAGCATTGTTCCTATTGACCCCTAATGAATTGGTTTTAGTAAGGGTTCCTCGAGACCTGAAAATTATTTTTGGGGTTCCTCTAGGGTTAAAAGGTTGAGAAAGCCTGGTCTAGAGGAACAAAGCAGAAGGCCTAAGCAGAGATACTGCAGAGAAGAACCACAACGTGGAGTACGAGCGAAACTATTCTGATGTGAACTTTTACTTTCTTTTCAATAAATGTGGGCAGAAAAAGCCCAAAAACAGACTTTGTGGAGTGAAGGACTTGCTTTTTGGCTCTACCAATGAGCTAAAATACCCCAAATCATCACAATGCTTACTTGATCTGTGCAATGGTTTTACACAGAGCAGCCCTGAACCTCCTCTTCTTGGATCCCCCGCCGGCGCACCTAGCTCCTCCTGCCTACCGATTGCCTACATAGTAATTAATAGCACCACTAGGGTTTATGGCCCATCTTCACCATCAAGAGCTCCCGTGAAGATCAACTGGTACTTAAAGTGGTATTCTGGCCGAAATTATACTTTTTAAATAAAAATACACCTATAATACACAAGCTTAATGTATTCTAGTTAAGTTAGTCTGTAAACTAAGGTCTGTTTTGTTAGTTTATAGCAGTAGTTTGTTATTTTATAAACTTACAGCAGGCCGTGGCCATCTTAAGTGTGGGCATCTGAAGCCAGACTGTATTTCTTCCTGGATCTCATCCTTGCAGATCTCGCACATGCTCAGTGCAGCACAAGCCGTGTAATAGGTTTCAGGTCAGGTTTCCATAGCAACGGCAGTGTCAGAGGAAGTTGCCGCCCCTTCCCAGAAGGCATTGCAAACAGGAAATGATGCGATGGGCCGCGACCAGGGAGGAGGAAGTGAAAAATGAATACAGCAAATATACAGTAGGTGCTGAGAAAAAAAATTAAAAATATCCAATTAATTTACAGTGCGCAGTTTAGTGAGGGATGCTGAAGAGTTGTAAAAGTGGGTGGAACTCCACTTTAAACTCTGCGCCTCAGGTGAGGGGTAACATAGCATATGCACTTCAATGTCATGAATACATCCGGTAGTAACTGTTATTTGTTAAATACAGATGCTTTACCAGCAATTACAACAAGATGAATTAAGCTGAAGACACTATTTATTTATTTTTTTAATATTCAAATCAAACTCACCTATCCATCCATGTCTTCATGCTTTATTTTGTTGAGAAAGCACTTTGAAAAACAACCCCCTAGCATTTCCAGCCATGGCAATCTTGAGTAAGGGCAGATGATTCATGTAGCTTTTACTTCCTGGAATCCATCTGCCCTTAGCTCAAGCACGCAGGAGGGTGTGCTTAGCTGAGAAAGCCCCTCCTTCTCTCCTCCAAATGAAAGAAAAACAAAATGCCTATGAAGACGCCTGGGGTGTATGACATCATTTTGTCCTAGGCAAGGAAGCAACTAGGTAGGCCAGGAAGCAATGGAAGAAATATAAAAAAAAAAGGTTAAAACAAGTAAATATAATATACCTTCCGATCTATTTACTAATGCTAGCAGCATAAGATTTAAAAATAGTTAATGCTGATTAACCACTTCCTGCCCGGCCTATAGCGGATTGACGGCCAAGCGGTGGTTCAGTTATCCTGACTGGGCGTCATATGACGTCCTTCAGGATAACATGCCGTCGCGTGCCCGCAGGGGCGCGCATCGCGGCGATCGGTGGATCGGTGTGTCAGTCTGACACACCGGTACACCGATCTTGGTAAAGAGCCTCCGGCGGAGGCTCTTTACCACGTGATCAGCCGTGTCCAATCACGGCTGATCACGCTGTCAATAGGAAGAGCCGTTGATTGGCTCTTCCTCACTCGCGTCTGACAGACGCAAGTAGAGGAGAGCCGATCGACGGCTCTCCTGGCAGGGGGGGTCTGCGCTGATTGTTTATCAGCGCAGCCCCCCCGCAGATCACCACACTGGACCACCAGGGATCGCCACTAGGACCACCAGGGAAGGGAAACATGTGGATGACCAGGTATGTACCCCATGGCCATCCACATGTGCCCAGTCAGTGCCAAATCTGTGCCAATCAGTGCCCACAAATGGGCACTGATTGGCACAATTATGTTGCAGTGATGCCCAGCAATGCCACACTTAGGGGCATCACTGCCATCAATCAGTATCATCAGTACCATCCATCAGTGTCCATCGGTGCCACCTGTCAGTGCCCATCTGTGCCCACCTATCAGTGCCCATCCGTGCCCATCTGTGCCAACTATCAGTGCCACCCATAACTACCCATCAACGCCACCTACGAGTGCCCATCAATGCCACCTACGAGTGCCCATCAGTGCCGCCTATCAGTGCCCATCGGTGCCACCTATCAGTGCCCATCAGTGCCACCTATCAGTGCCCATTAGTGCCACCTATCAGTGCGCATCAGTGCCGCCTATCAGTGCCCATCATCAGTGCCCGTCAGTGCCACCTCATCAGTGCCACCTCATTGGTGCCACCTCATTGGTGCCCATCAGTGCCGCCGTATCAGTGCCCGTCAGTGCAGCCATATCAGTGCCCGTCATTGAAGAAGAAAACGTACTCATTTACAAAAAATTTTAACAGAAACAAAGAAAAACTTGTTTTTTTTCAAAATTTTCGGTCTTTTTTTATTTGTTGCGCAAAAAATAAAAACCGCAGAGGTGATCAAATACCAGCAAAAGAAAGCTCTATTTGTGGGAACAAAATGATAAAAAATTTGTTTGGGTACAGTGTAGCATCACCGCGCAATTGTCATTCAAATTGTGACAGCGCTGAAAGCTGAAAATTGGCCTGGGCGGGAAGGTGTCTAAGTGCCTGGTATTGAAGTGGTTAAGAGAGTTTAGTTACGCTTATGTGAAAAAATCACATGATGATCCGTAGAGGGCGTTGCAGCCCAAATTAAGGAATTAAAAAAGTTGGAATTTTTCTGTGTAAATTGCGTTATTTTATTCTTTAACCTCCCTGGCGGTATGATTATTTCAGATTTTAGGTGCTGAAAGCGGTACCATTATTTTGCATGGAAATTTGGCGTTTTATATTGTAGGCCTGTAATTCTTAGGAATAATTCACTTAAATCTGTCCAAACCAGAGTCTAGAAATCATAAATTATAATATAATAAATAACGATAAATAATTATACCAAATAATAATATAATAATAATAAAAATTATTCAATAATGTAACCAAATCAAAAACACTGAAATTTGCTCAATTGCAGAATTGTCGCTGTCATTACTTTCAGTGTTTGATTACGGATTTCCCCACAAATCACTATCGCACAATTCTGCGAGTGATTCTAATTTATTATCGCTGTTTTCTAGCTGGTCTAAAACCGCTTTTGATGTAAAGGGACGGTTTTGGTTGCTATGGACAATCTCCAGTTTCCAGGCAGAAAGAACAGTTTTTATAATATAAAACTGCATGCAGGACACTGGACAGACCACTAGGGACAAAGGGGATGTGTAATTATTTGATACAGTACTGTAATCTGTAAGATTACAGTATACTGTATCTATACTGTGTATTTTACTTTTTGAATTTGGCGCCAAAATCCATCCCCGTGTGTCGCAACGCTTGCAGGGAACGGAGCTCGGCACTGTGAATCAAGCGAGACACGGCGACTCACAGATCACAGCGGGGAGACATCGCAGGATCCAGGGGACAAGGTAAGTAACCTCTACATGGATCCTGTCCCGAGTCTGGCTCGGGGTTTCCACTTTTGGTACTGAAATCTCCCTCGGGAATACCGCCAGGGGGGTTAATAAAGCACTCCTGATTGTTAAAAAGAAATGTTGGGATCTGTGTATCTCTTGTAAATACAGCATAGGTCAAGAGTAGTTTAAGTAAAATCAGACTTCTCCTCCTCTCACATCCACCGTGCCTGCTCTTCAGACTACTATGTGCAGAACTTCAATCAGAGATCCTGAGATCCTCTCTCTATCTAGAAAACCCACCATGCTCTGTGAATCCTTTGTCATGGGTTCAGAAATGGTGTCACGTACCTGGTCTTGAGGCCGAGATGATAAGAGGGCTTCTCTTGCGGCTGAGTGCACAACACCCCTGGAGATGGTGACAGGAGATGCTGAGCCCAAAGAAGCATGGGTTGCCAGCTGTATGGTAGTAATATGGACCTGCAGTGGTGATGCCTCTTCAGCAGATAACCAGGCACTGAAGGGAGCTAATCCAGGATGACACTCTGAGAAGTGCTGGCAGTAAGGCAGGAGATGTGGTCAGGAACAGAAGCCAAGATCAGAGCATAGCGGTCAAGCATAGGAGCAGACAGAAGCATGGTCAGAGGCAGGCCAGGGTCATACACAGGAGGTAATCAGGAACAAGCTGAGGTCAAAGCCAGGAGAGAAGCAAGGGGAAGTCCAACGGCAAGCCAGGTCAGTAACAGGAAATCCAGAAGTAACAAGCACACAGGAACACGTATATCAGGGAGCTGAAGACCAGTCAGCAAAGTCTGTGAGCCACTGTTATCCTTATAAAGGCCAGAGGGCGCCAAGATCTACTGCACTTGGCTTGCATTCGTGCCCTGCAAGCAATTGCAACCATGCTACGTATTGACAAGCATACCAGGCCTTTAAGCCAATCTTCTCCAGCTTATCCCCTGGCAAATGGTATGTGTAAAAGATTACCTGAAAAAGAGTAATTATGAATATTTAATAAATAAGCCTGCATTGATATTAAAGTCTTGTTTTATTCTTGTTTACAAATAAAAAACATGTTATACTTACCTGCTCAGTGTAATGGATCCTCCTCTTCTCGGGTCTCCTGCCGGCGCTCCTGGCCCCTCCCTCCTGCCGAGTGCCCCCACAGCAAGCAGCTTGCTATGGGGCACCCAAGCCAAGCCACTGCTCTGTGTGTGCATTCAGACATGGAGTCGCGGCTCGGCCCCTCTCTCTCTCCTCATTGGCTCACTGGCTTTGATTGACGGCAGCGGGAGCCAATGGTGCCTGCTGCTGTGTCTCACCCAATCAGGAGGGAGAGTCCCAGACAGCCGAGGTTCTTGTGCAACATTTCTGGATTGAGATGGGGCTCAGGTAAGGGTTAAGGGGGCTGCTGCACGATGAAGGTTTTTTATCTTCATGCAAAGAACGCATGAGGATAAAGAAACCTTCTGCCTTTACGACTAGTTTAATTAAGAACTGCACTTTAAACTCTTGCATAAGCCCAAACATGACTTCTTTTCTTTCAAGGTACATTCAGCAGTTCTTAACAGTTTCAACACTGCCCAGAATAAAATTGTGTCTACGCCCTGGTCAAGCATGCAGCAACTTCCCTTTATTGGCCAGGCGTGTGCTGATATTATTTTTTAACCAGAATAGAGAAGTTACTGCACATGCTTTTACCCTGTCTCATGGGTAAAGCTTCACTCATTAAGAATGTACATCCAAGAGCTCAATAATAGCGTTTATTGTTTTACGGGATTTACGATAGTGATACCGAAAGTAATGCAAAATAGACATCATTTTTTTTTTATTAAAGCGGACTTTCAGTCGTTTTTTCAACTTTCCATCTATTAAATCTCCTGCCCTTGTCGTTTTAACTTTGGATAGTAAAACATTTTCTTTCTGCCAATAAATATACAGCCCACTTCCTGTTTCTTGTCTGGTAAAAAAAAGCCTAGGCTTAAAGTGGTTGTACACCCTGTACACCCTGTACACCTTGTACAACCACTTTTACCTACAGGTAAGCCTATATTACGATATAAAATGTGCTGGTGCGCTTATTGAACCCTCCCAGTCCGGTGAAATAGTGCATTTGTTAACAAACCTAAACCATAATGAATATGATGCAATGATAATACAGCCAAATAAAGTAAATAAGTGCAAATAAGTACACCAAAAAACTTACAAGGGATCGCATATCCCTAAATACTAATGACAAAAAAAATTAAAAAAAGGTGAAAGAGAAAAAAAATAATGTCTGCTGGTACTATTCAAGGTCAGATCTGCATCGAAATGTCCAATCCAATGCCATTGACAGACTTGCATTTAAACATGTTTAACCACTTGACAACTGGGCACTTAAAGTGGAGGGCGGCCCAAAAAAAAAAAAAATGCACCAAAAATTAAAAAAAAAAAAAACGTGAAAAAAAAAATTTTTACTCCCCAGAAACCCTTGTTGCTAGGCAGTCTTCCTAATCTGCCTCTTCCTATTCCGCGACGTGTCCTGCTCCTTGGTGAGCGGCCCCGTTGCCTTCTGGGAACTGTGTTCCCAGAAAACCACGGGGCCATCCACAGAGCGCCGCGCCGCACAGTAGGAAACTGGCAGTGAAGCTGCAAGGCTCCACTGCCTGTTTCCCTTACTTAGGATGGCGGTGCCGGGACCCGAGAGTCGAGGGACGGGTCGGCCTCGGGCGGCCGACATCACGGGCACCCAGGACAGGTAAGTCTACATATTTAAAGTCAGCAGCTACACTGTTTGTAGCTGCTGACTTTAAAAAAAAAAATTTAGCCGGCCAGAATCCCGCTTTAAACCCCCTTCCTAACCAGACCAATTTTCAGCTTTCGGTGCTCTCACATTTTGAATGACAATTACTCAGTCATGCAACACTGTACCCATATGAAATGTTTGTCCTTTTTTTCATACAAATAGAGCTTTCTTTTGGTGGTATTTAACCACTTCCCACCCGGCAACTGCACATAAACGGCCGGGTGGGCTATCTCTCCTTCTGAGTGGACGTTCAGGAACGTCCCTCAGAAGGAGCGGGATCGCGCGCGTGCCCGCGCAGCGGCGTGATCCCGATGCGCTCGTGTCACCCGGACACGGCGCATCTCTGATCGGCAGGAGGGCTCTGCGATTGGCCCTCCTGATCACATGACGGCCGTGTCGAATCACAGCCATCATGTGATGTAAACACAGAGCCGGTTGCTAGGCAATCGGCTCTCCTCTCCTCACACGGAAGTTGTCAGTGAGGAGAGGAGAGCGGATCGCTGCAGCCGGCTGGTGATCAGTGAGTATGAGCTGTTTTTTACAGATTTTTACTCAGTGGTCACCAACCTAGTGTCCCCACACACATGTAAAAACTCAAAGTAAACACACAATGTCCCCAAAACACATGGCCCCAAAACACATGGCCCCAAAACACATGTCCCCACATAGTAAAAACACATGTCCCCACATAGTAAAAACACATGTCCCCCACATATGTCCCAGTAAAATCACATGTCCCAATGATTATCTGCACACATATGTCACCTGCGCACATCTGTACATGATCATTTGCGCACATGTCCGTGATCACACAAACCAATTATTATACACTTAACGGGATTTTTTTTACCAAAAACATTTAGTAGAATACGTTTTGGCTTAAATTTATGACAAAATTTGATTTTATTGGATTTGTTTTAAAATAGAAAGAAGAAAATATTGTTTTATTTTTCCAAATTTCTGCTCTTTTTTCGCTTATATCGCAAAAAATAAAAAACGGAGTCGTGAATAAATACCACCAAAAGAAAGCTCTATTTGTGTGAACAAAATGAAAAAAATTTAATTTGGTTACAGTGTAGCATAACCGCACAATTGTCATTGAAAGTGTGAGAGCGCTGAAAGCTGAAAATTGGTCTGGGAAGGAAGGGGGCGAAAGTGCCCAGTATTGAGGTGGTTAATCACCGCTGGGTTTTTTTTTTGCGCTATAACTCAAAATAGACTGAAAATTCGGTAAAAAAAAAAAAAAATCTTTGTTTCTGTTAAAATTTATTGCAGAGTATTGGCGAGTATTGGCAGAGTATTGGCGATTATTGGCAGAGTATTGGCGAGTATTGGCAGAGTATTGGCGAGTATTGGCAGAGTATTGCAGGGTATTGCAGAGTATTGGCAGAGTATTGCACATTATTGCAGAGTACTACAGAGTGTTGCACATTATTGCAGAGTATTGCACAGTATAGGCACAGAGCAGCGCTGTGGGCACTACAGATCCAGCCCACAGCGCTGCTAAAAACGATCTCTCCCCCTCCCCCCCTCTCCCCTCGCACTGTACAGATCAGTGAAGAGAGGGGAGGGAGGAACATGACATTGGTTTGTTTACAAGTAATCGCTCCATCATTTGACAGAGCGTTCACGTGGTAAACAGCCGCTACAAGCGGCCATTTACCACGATCCGTGATGTGCCGGGTCTTCTGGACCCGGCGGTCACGGATGTTTGCGGGAGCGCGCCCCAGGGGGCGCGTGAGAGCAACATTCTGGGAGGACGTCCTACGGACGTCCTTCCAGAATAAGCCGACCACACTGTAGCCATCTTTTGGCTATGGCCCGGTCGGCAAATGGTTAAAACAATGAAGCAGTTGCAGTTAATCGCTTCAGCCCCGGACCATTTGGCTGGCCAAAGACCAGAGCACTTTTTGCGATTCTGCACTGCGTGGCTTTAACTGACAATTGCGCGGTCGTGCGACGTGGCTCCCAAACAAAATCAACGTTCTTTTTTCCCCACAAATAGAGCTTTCTTTTGGTGGTATTTGATCACCACTGTGGTTTTTATTTTTTGTGCTTTTTGTTATTCTAAAGAAATCCCTTTGTGTTTCTCTGTGCCTCTGTTCTGAGTGGACTCCCATTAGATCCGCTCAGAACAGAGGCACAGAGAAACACAAAGGGATTTCTTCAGAATAACAAAAAGCAAGCGAGGGCAGGCTCAAAATCAGGCTCAAAATCTTTGGGAGGGTTTAAGTGCTTGGGTGTAATTTAGTTTTTTTACACTTTTATTTTAACTAAGCTTAATTTTTTTTATCACATAGGGGACCAAAGGTTTCATGTATGATATTATTTGGCTGTGAATGGGACATTAGGGGTCTTTTCTACCCCTGATGTTTCATCTGCTCTCCATTGAAGCTATTATAGCACAGAACCCAGAAGTGATGCAATGCACATCGTTTCTGGGTTCTAACTGTGTTGGGGAAATCAGCAAATGGATGGATGTTCACTGGTATCTGGGACACATTATGGGGGCACAGAAGGAGGAGGGTGAATTGGGGCCTGGTGGAAATGATCGGGCGACTGTCACCTAGGGTTGCCACCTTTTCTTCAAGCCAAACCCGAACACTTTTGCGGCGCACGGCAATTTTTTTGTAGTACATGCTATATGATTGTAAAATACCTTGGGTTACCCAAAGAGAGTAGTAATGAGGTGTGCTACAGTGAACAGTGGCTGTGGCCATTGCATTAACAGTGGGGGGGGGACTTAAAGGGGCATGGTTAAATAAAACAAAAGCATTAGTGTACCCATAAAATGATTCGATTAATAAAAGAAATGTCAGGTAAAATATGAAAATAGCCTACCTTAAAAGCGGACACTGTCAGCCAGTAGCGCAGTGGACGGTGTCAGTAGGACAGTGGATGGTGTCAGTAGAGCAGAGGACGGTGTCAGTAGAGCAGAGGACGTTGTCAGTAGAGCAGAGGACGTTGTCAGTAGAGCAGTGGACGGTGTCAGTAGAGCAGTGGACAGTGTCAGTAGAGCAGTGGACGGTGTCAGTAGGGCAGTGGATGGTGTCAGTAGAGCAGAGGACGTTGTCAGTAGAGCAGTGGACGGTGTCAGTAGGGCAGTGGACGGTGTCAGTAGGGCAGTGGACGGTGTCAGTAGAGCAGTGGACGGTGTCAGTAGAGCAGTGGACGGTGTCAGTAGAGCAGTGGACGGTGTCAGTAGAGCAGTGGACGGTGTCAGTAGGGCAGTGGATGGTGTCAGTGGAGCAGAGGACAGTGTGAGTAGAGCAGTGGACGGTGTCAGTAGAGCAGTGGACGGTGTCAGTAGGGCAGTGGACGGTGTCAGTAGGGCAGTGGACGGTGTCAGTAGGGCAGTGGACGGTGTGAGTAGAGCAGTGGACGGTGTGAGTAGAGCAGTGGACGGTGTCAGTGGGGCAGTGGACGGTGTCAGTGGGGCAGAGGACGGTGTCAGTGGGGCAGAGGACGGTGTCAGTGGGGCAGAGGACGGTGTCAGTGGGGCAGAGGACGGTGTCAGTGGGGCAGAGGACGGTGTCAGTGGGGCAGAGGACGGTGTCAGTGGGGCAGAGGACGGTGTCAGTGGGGCAGAGGACGGTGTCAGTGGGGCAGAGGACGGTGTCAGTGGGGCAGAGGACGGTGTCAGTGGGGCAGAGGACGGTGTCAGTAGAGCAGTGGACGGTGTCAGTGGGGCAGAGGACGGTGTCAGTGGGGCAGAGGACGGTGTCAGTGGGGCAGAGGACGGTGTCAGTGGGGCAGAGGACGGTGTCAGTGGGGCAGAGGACGGTGTCAGTGGGGCAGAGGACTGTGTCAGTGGGGCAGAGGACGGTGTGAGTAGAGCAGTGGACGGTGTGAGTAGAGCAGTGGACGGTGTCAGTAGGGCAGTGGATGGTGTCAGTGGAGCAGAGGACGGTGTGAGTAGAGCAGTGGACGGTGTCAGTAGGGCAGTGGACGGTGTCAGTAGGGCAGTGGACGGTGTCAGTAGGGCAGTGGACGGTGTCAGTAGGGCAGTGGATGGTGTCAGTGGAGCAGAGGACGGTGTGAGTAGAGCAGTGGACGGTGTGAGTAGAGCAGTGGACAGTGTCAGTAGAGCAGTGGACGGTGTCAGTAGGGCAGTGGATGGTGTCAGTAGAGCAGAGGACGGTGTCAGTAGGACAGTGGACGGTGTCAGTAGGACAGTGGACGGTGTCAGTAGGACAGTGGACGGTGTCAGTAGGGCAGTGGACGGTGTCAGTAGGGCAGTGGACGGTGTCAGTAGGGCAGTGGACGGTGTCAGTAGGGCAGTGGACGGTGTCAGTAGGGCAGTGGACGGTGTCAGTAGGGCAGTGGACGGTGTCAGTAGGGCAGTGGATGGTGTCAGTGGAGCAGAGGACGGTGTGAGTAGAGCAGTGGACGATGTCAGTAGGGCAGAGGACGGTATCAGTAGGGCAGTGGACGGTGTCACCCGGTGAGAACTGTATATATGGATGGTGTATGGGGGGGTGGAGAACAGTATATATGGGGGGGACTGTATATATGGAGAGGACTGTATATATGGGGGGTAGGACTGTATATATGGATGGTGTATGGGGAGAGGACTGTATATATGGGGACTGTGTATATGGGGGGGACTGTATATATGAATGGTGTATGGGGGGGAGGACTGTATATATGGGGGGAACTGTATATATGGATGGTGTATGAATGGGTGGTATATGGGAGGGGGCTGGCAGAACTGTATATATAGTGTATGGTGGGGGAGGGGGGTGTATGTATAGTGTATGGTGGGGGGGGGGGTGTATGTATGTTTAGTATATGGTGGGGGGGAGGGGGGTGTATGTATATATGTATATATAGTGTATGGTGGGGGGGGTGTATGTATGTATAGTATATGGTGGGGGGGGGGTGTATGTAATAGTGTATGGTGGGGGGAGGGGGGTGTATATGTATAGTATATGGTGGGGGGGAGGGGGTGTATGGTTATAGTGTATCGTGGGGGAGGGGGGGGTGTATGTATGTATGTATAGTGTATGGTGGGGGAGGGGGGTGTATGTATATATGTATATATAGTGTATGGTGGGGGGGGGGGTGCATGTATAGTGTATGGTGGGGGAGGGGGGTGTATAGTATATGGTGGGGGGGGGGGGTGTATGTATAGTGTATGGTGGGGGGAGGGGGGTGTATGTATGTATAGTATATGGTGGGGGGAGGGGGGGTGTATGTATAGTGTATCGTGGGAGGGAGGGTGTATGTATAGTGTATGGTGGGGGGAGGGGGGGTGTATAGTGTATCGTGGGGGAGGGGGGAGGTGTATGTATGTATGTATAGTGTATGGTGGGGGAGGGGGGTGTATGTATATATGTATATATAGTGTATGGTGGGGGGAGGGGGTGTATGTATGGTGGGGGAGGGGGGTGTATGTATG